>JAUCBJ010005371.1:0-34273 GCA_032718475.1 Nemertoderma westbladi
CTCCAGGCACCTGAAGACTTTAAGTTCTTTCGAGCCACAGTGGAAAGTGTATTTTTATACCGGGGTGAGACCTGGACACTGACTAAATCACTTGAACAACGAATTGATGGTTGCTACACAAGACTACTGAGGGCAGCCCTAAATTATATTATTATTTTATATATACTAAACATCAGCTGGAGACAGCACATGACAAACGCCAAGCTTTATGGCACAATACCGCCTGTATCAACCACCCTCAGTGAACGCAGATTAAGATTGAGTGGGCACTGCTGGCGAAGTAAAGACGAGGTCATACCAGATCTACTTCTCTGGCAACCAACTCATGGAAAGCGTAGTCGTGGACGACCTGCCATAACATATATATATATCAACTTGAAAGGGATACTGAACTTGGGAGAAACGAAATTGCGACAACTATGGAGTATCGGGAAGCCTGGAAGGATCTCATTTCCACTGTCCGAGTTCGCTCGACCTAGTACAGTAGTAGTAGTAGTAGTAATTTCAATTTTCCCCGGTATAAATAGTAAAATAAAATATTTTTTATGGAAATTCATAAATTTATTACATGTGTTGAGAGAGGATCTACTGTATGTACAGTACTGTATAAACGGTTTGCATGTAATGTGAGCAAAATCCTTACACACACCCAAAAGTTATTGCAACTTTAGTGTCTCAAGGGCGTACAACAATACGGAACTCTATTCCAATCTTAAATATCCAATTTTTGTTTATGTAGTTAGGCGGCTCCCTAGTTCCGTAACCATTGAGGGCCATTTCTCCATAGCACCGAATTCAATAACTGATAGTATGTGAGAGAATCACATACTATCACTTATGGAATTCGGTGTAACGAATAAATTGGCTGGATTATCTCTCGTAGGGATCGTGGCAGGACAATTGCCCTCCCAGACAATTGCCCCCAGAGGACAATTAGGACTACCCCCTGGACAATTAATCCCCATTGACACTTACCCACCAAACAATACCTGGAGATTGCCTCCAATCAAAATTACGAAATAAATAAGGTCGCTCCGAACTAGCAAGATAGTCAAGTTCCTAACTAACTTGTTACAACTTCAAAAAATTTCATCCAGTCCATTCCAGTCCATTTTATATTTAAAAAAATTAATGTTTGCTTATTTATGTACCGGTACTCATTAATTCCGACATTTTCCAACTTAAATATTGCATTATGTTATAAAAAAAAAAGCTATAGCTAGCATAAGGTCAAAAAAATTGTTCTGCAGAAAAATCGTGGATAATTTGAGAAATACATTAAAATTTAAAGTTTAGAAGTGGTGATCAAATCAAATTATTCTAGGAAATCTTGGATATTTTAAAAAAATCATAAAAATTTGATGATCAAGGTTAATTATAGGCGTATTATAACTTGAATTTCATAAAACCACAGGAAATTATTTAAATTATTTCAAGATTTAATAAATATATTCTGTAAATGAGATATCGGGGGACAATTGTCCTGAGGTTAATTGTCCGGTGAGCAATTGTCCGGGGGACAATTGCCCGGGGGGACAATTGTCCGGGGGGCAATTGTCCGTGGGGCAATTGTCCGGGGGGCAATTGTCCGGGGGGCAATTGCCCGGGGGGACAATTGTCCGGGGGGCAATTGTCCGTGGGGCAATTGTCCGGGGGGCAATTGTCCTAGTTCCCGTAGTGATATATCGGAATGCCACTAAAAAACATCAACAAATATACATCCACTCTCGCTGACAACATGTACAGCTATCCAATAGGCCTTTTTAGAATTAGAAGTATCACTGAAACAATGTATATCTCCAACTGGGCATTGGACAAACGTGTAGGGCCTACAATCACTGTCTGATACATAAAGTCCTAAACGTACTTACAGCGGCTGTGTCTCTTTCAACCGAGTCCGGATTGTTTTCTCCAAGGCACTCAACAACTAAAACAGCTGCCAGGAGTAGAGACGTTAACAGGAGTAGAGACGACATTGCCTTTAACATTGTAGAGTTACAGTAAACAATTTATTCTTCACGAAGGAAAATACAAACTTCTGTGATTGAATTTAGGGTAAACTCTACCTTCTGTATTATACAGTACAGTATATATTTATACAAAGTAATACATGTGCATTAAAGCAAGTGTACACGTGGCAACGTTTTTGTTCGACAACCTGAGTTTTTCACCAAGTTGGTGAGAAATTTGCCACGTAACGGCCTTTAGTAACGGGTATTACATCATACAGTATTGGATGCAAAGTAGCGCAATGTTAATAAAAGGAACAGTATACTGTATGAATAAATGATTGGTGTTTATGAAGAAAAGAAACGAGACTGATAGGACAGTACGTTCTTTCCTAATATAAAATGTGCCAGCCGTCACATAATCCACGGATGGTGACTTTGGCGTACCGGTACAAGAAAGTGGAATCAATATATATGAATAAATAGTTGAAATACCTACTTCATGTAGTAATGCTGTAGACAGCACAATGTAGGGCAAGGCAATATATGAGGAGAAGTGATCGGTGACGAAACAACGGCTGCAAAGCACAGGATCCTCAGTTGGCTGTTACCTATCTATAAGGGAGGGGTTTGTATAGGCACTAATGTCTAATTGGGACACAACAATCAGAAGCAAAATTTCTACAGCCTTTACTCGGATTCGAACCCGCTCCGCCAAACATTATTGTGAAAGCAGTTCAGGCGCTGTAACCTCTCGGACACTGCGGCATTTTGCATTGCATGTTGACTAATAAATCATAATGGATAGTGGGGTTTATATAAATCCGTCTAGACATAGACGGATAAATGAAGCCAATAGATTTAAGGAATTAAATAATAAAATACAAATTTAATATTTAATTTGAACGATCATGACCTAACTACCTAATATTTATATACAGTAGATACGACACGCCAAGCTGGGGTGATTCTAAATTAGGAAAACACTAGTAAAACTGTAAAACACTAGGAAAAGGAAAACATAGGAAAAGTACTGTAAAACACCCGACAAACAGCGAAAATATTGATCAGAAGAAAATTTAACACAAGTACTTCTCTGAATTGACAATCCTAAATGTACTCCTCGCATAGCACACCTTAAGTAATCACCGTAAAACATAGGGAAAACAATATAAACCTTCCGGAAAACAGTGAAAAAATTGATCAGTGTATGGAGGTCACGACTAACTGTGGAGCCGGAATAATGTCGGGCGTATAATATACAGGTAGTGGACCACACAAGTACAAACAACAACAATGCTGTGCTGGGCCGTCTGTCTGGCAGTGCGCCCTATGGCTGGAGACCTAACTACTACAGCAGTACTGTACTACTGGACTAGCTAAATGCTGTCTATCGGTCGGTGGTATCCTGAGTCTGTGTCAGGGCGTAGTCTCTGAATCCTGGTGAGTCATCCCTACAGTACTGCAGTCCCTGAGTATCTGCTGGCATATGGGGCGAGCCATGTAGTGTGGCGAGTTTGTATCACTACACCCCCCTTCTAGTTCGTTGCGGGGTCAACGAACTCTCAGAATCTGTTGGGGGGACGCCTCACGCGGGAGGGGTAGGCTCTACGAGGCCGATCGGGTTGTTGAGTGGGGGGAGTGTCAGCCCAGTGTATGCGCTTCGGTGGCGTTGCAGGTGATCTTGGGCCGTTGTCCCTCGGTATCCCGATGGCTGTTGGTGTGAGTGGGGTGCACTCTCGTGTGCCGGTAGCGGCGGTGTCCCGGATGAGGTGGCGGCGGTTCCGGGTGAGGCATCGACCGGAAGGAGTACGTACGGTGTACTTCCGGTTGGGTCTTGTTTCCGTGACAATCCCAGTGCGGTCCCATCGCTTCGAGACTGGGTTTTGAATTCGGACCGGGTCCCCTACAGCGAATGGAATAAGGGGTTTGGCTCCGCGATTGTAGGCAGCCATCTGGGTGCCGTGGAGCGAGGGCAGTGCCTCGTCGAGCTCCGCGCGGGTCAGTTGGTGTTCCCGGAGGAAAGCGCGGCTGTGCATTGGCACTCGCGACCGTATGGGGTGCCCAAAGAGAATCTGGGCCGGCGACATTCCATGGGCGCGGGGGGAATTTCTGAGTTCTAGGAGTCCTTCCTGGAAAGCATCTGAGTTCATTTTCCCCCCGGTCTTGGTGAGCAACGCCTTGAGTGCCTTCACGGCAGACTCCGCGTGGCCATTGCTCTGGGGATATTCGGGAGACAATACGACGGGATCGACCCCCCAGACCTGGAGGAAGTCGGTAAAATTCTTTCCAGCGAATTGTGGACCACCGTCGGAAGCGAAACGTAAGGGGGCGCCAAAACGCGTAAATACGTCCCTCGCATGCGTAGCGGTAGAAGCAGAGGTTGGGGGATTCCTGTATTTGTAGACTTCGGGCCAACCGGAGTAACGATCCGCGATGGCGAGGAAATTGTGACCGTCGAGTGCGAAGAGATCTCCGGAGATTTCCTCGAATGGTCTTGTGGCCTCGCGCTCCCGTAGCATGGGTTCCTTCGCGAGGCTGGGGCGTCGAGTGAGGCAGGGCTCACAGGACTCGACGGTGGTCCGAACGTCGTTTGTCAGTCCGGGCCAGTACACTGTCTGGCGGGCGCGACGTAGCGTCTTCTCGACTCCTTGGTGTGCGGCGTGGAGGCGCGCTAGAGTGTCCCGGCGGGAGGCCCGCGGGACTACAATCCGTTGTCCGTAGAGGACGAGGTCGCGGTTGGATGAAAGTTCATCACGTAACGACCAAAAGGGTTGGACACCAGGGAGTTGGCGGGACGGCGGCGGGAATCCGGTGCGAACGGCGCCGAGGAGGTCGACGTAATCGGAGTCGGCCCGAGCCGTTGCAGCCAAAGATTGGAGGAGTAGATCGGGGTGGTCGTCATCCGGATCGAGTTCGTCCCCCACAATTGTTGCAGCCACCTGTGACGTTACAGTACATAGGTAGTGGCCCATGTCTCCGTCGTCAACAAGATCATCGTCGGATGGGTCGTCGACAGGGGAGCGGGACAGAGCATCGGGAATGCGGTGATCCTTTCCTCTCCTCCAGATGGTAGTAAATACAAAGGAGGAGAGTTTCGACTTGAGTCGCTGGATCCATGAGTTGTCGTTGGCATCCAGCGTCTGGCGGTCGAGGATGGACACCAGGGGCTGGTGGTCTACCACCAGCGTGAAATGTGGGAGTCCCACGAGGTAGAGACGGCACTTGTGGGCGGCCCACGCAACAGTGAGGAGCTCCAGCTCCACCATCGCATAGCGCGACTCGGTTTCCGAAATAAACTGTGAACCGCATTCTACCAACCTCCAGTCGGTCCCGTGCAGCTGAAGTAGCGCGTATCCCAACCCGTTCTTCCTTGAGGCGTCAGTCTCGAGCTTAGTGTCGAGCTCCGGATCGAAGGAAGCGAGGATGGGTGGGGAGACGAGTGTGCGTTTGGTCGCCTCGAATGCCGCCTCGTGGTCAGAGTTCCATTCGTATGGATTCCTGGAACGGAGGAGGGGGCGCAGGGGGGACATCGTAGCCGAGATGTCTGTCGAAAATGGGGTGAGTTGCTCGACCAACCCAACAAAGCTCCTCAAGTCTGTAATGTTGGTTGGTCGAGGGAAATCCATTACGGCGCGGACCTTGGATGGGTCTGCCTGGATGCCGTCGGCCCCGGCAATGTAGCCTGCAAACTTAACTTTGGGTTGGGCGAGTTGTATTTTGTCAGGGTTGAGTGAGATGCCGGCTGTACTACGGCATCGTGTGAGGAACCGTCGGACACTGGCGATGTGGTCGTCCAGGTTGTCGTCGTATAGAAGGACGTCGTCGATGACTTTCACCATACCGGGAAGTCCACGCAATGCGTCGTCGCCCCGGCGATTGAATTCGTCCCCACTCGATATGAGTCCCATTACGCCCCTCCTATACTTATACCGTCCCCAGGGGGTTACAAAAGTGGTGAGGAGTTGGGATGCTGGGTCGAGGGGGACCTGCCAATAGCCGGCGGCGGCGTCAAATACCGAGAATATCTTAGCGGTCGTGGATATCCCGGTAACCGCCACCCGCGGGCTCGGGGTGGGGTAATACGGCCGCTTAACCTGGTCGTTCAGGTGGCGGAGGTCGACGCAAACCCGGAGTTTCCCATTGGGTTTGCGAGCGACAGTGAGCGGGTGGGCCCAGTCAGTAGGTTCGGTGACCCGCTCGATGACTTCCCGTCGTTCCATCTCGTCCAGGTGGGCGCGCACCTCGTCCCGTAGCGCAAATGGTATGGGCCTCGCGCCGTTTGCGTGGAACGGGGTGGCGCCTTCCTTCAACTCAACGTGCATCGGCTCGCCGGCCATCGTACCGAGCGGTCGATCCGTGTCGTCGAATACATCGGCGAATTCGTTGAGGAGGTTCGCGCGTAAATGTGCCGTAGGATCGGTTACAGATGCTACAGAGGCGATGGGATGAGGGAAGTTGGGGTGGAGGAGTTTGAGATCGACGAGTGACTGGAAGGAGAGGATGAGTCCGTCGACTTCCGGGGAGACGCCAATGTTCACGATCGCCGAGTTTCCTGCGAAGAAAACTCGGGCAGCAAAAACTCCCATTATCTCCAGTGGAAGGTCGTTGGCGGCGCGTAGATCCGCAGTGGGGTGAGGAGTAAGGTCCTGGTTGCAGCCGCCCATCCGGTAGAAAATCTCCTGGCTTAGCACGGTGGCTGCAGCGCCGCTATCCGCGAGGACATTGCGTATGATTCCGCATACGTCATCATCGTCCACGCCGCGCACCTCGACCTCGATGCGGGGGAGGTCGCAGGCGAATGTTATTGAGTTTATCGGTCCGCCGCCCGTGATCGTGTTCACTCTCGAGGCTGGTTTACCCGTTCCTTTGCCGCCCCTGGAACTGGGTTTATGTACCGAGTCGGAACGACAGATTGCTTGGAGGTGGCCCACTTTCCACAGTTATGGCATTTCGTGTCTTTGGCGGGGCAGTTACTCTTTCCCGGAGGGTGACTGCACCCACAGTTTCGGCATACTCCGGAGGCATTAGATGCGTGTTGGGGCGGAGGTGGGGTTTGCCGGGAGGTCGAACGCCCACGTTTGTACGACGACGTGAGTTTCGTAACCGGGGTCCCACGCCCGATTATTGAGTCATTACGCTCGCTCGCCTCCATCGATTGGCAGATGCGTACGCAATCCTCGAGGGAAGGTTGTGGAAGAACCTTGAGGAGTTCGGTGCGGGTCTCCGACGAACGGATGCTGACCAGGATCTGCGTCACGATCTGTCGATTCCGACAGTGTTCGCAAAGTTCCACGGCGTCGCCGAGTTCCTCCAGGGCGATCCGGAACGAGTCGAAGTTTTCGTTCGGGCCCTGTCTCCGGTCGTGGAACTTTATTCCATCGATGGCGATACTGCGCTTTGACCGGAGGTGCGCCTGGAGGGCGTCGAGAACCGTCTCCACGGTGGTTGCGTCGTCGTCGATGTTGACGTTGAGCGTCACGGTGAGAGTTTGTTGTAGGTCTCGACCAATTGCGGATATTAGCGAATAAACCTGTTCGTCGCGTGGGAATGTGGATGCTTGTTGGCGGTGTGCGTGGACTCGCCAGGCCTCTCGCCACCGACGGAACGAGGTGAAGTCGACATCGCTATCGATTTTCTCGAGATCGCGGATATCGATAACGCGGCGTTGTGGTTGACGTGTCGGTGCGGGTTGTATCGGACTGGCCCCGCCGGGATTGGTCACACCCGCGCCCGATTGGAGTGCGCCCATCAGTTGCGCGATCTGTGCATTGGCCTCGGCGCGCTCGCGTGCTGCACTGTCCTGCTGGTGTATCAGCATTTGAGTTAGTTTATCGAGGCGAGCGTCTGCGGCCGCCTCGCGTTGAGTGGCGTCAATGTCGCGTTTTGCCAACTCTTGACGCAAGTGGTTGAGAACGTCGATGGCGGGTTCAGTGTCGTCCGAGCCCTGTTCGGAGGGAGTTCTGTGGTCGGCCATCAGTTCGCTTCTGCGTTACTCGGGGTTTGGGGTTATGCAGACAGGAGTACCGGTAGGTCCGTAGGTTTAGGATTGCGTGGTGGTTTCAGTTCACCAACACAAACACAACTGCGCCATGTATGGAGGTCACGACTAACTGTGGAGCCGGAATAATGTCGGGCGTATAATATACAGGTAGTGGACCACACAAGTACAAACAACAACAATGCTGTGCTGGGCCGCCTGTCTGGCAGTGCGCCCTATGGCTGGAGACCTAACTACTACAGCAGTACTGTACTACTGGACTAGCTAACTGCTGTCTATCGGTCGGTGGTATCCTGAGTCTGTGTCAGGGCGTAGTCTCTGAATCCTGGTGAGTCATCCCTACAGTCAGACAGTACTGCAGTCCCTGAGTATCTGCTGGCATATGGGGCGAGCCATGTAGTGTGGCGAGTTTGTATCACTACAATCAGCATTAAATTTTACCAATATGCAGCAAAAAAATAAATTTAAGGTGTCTAATACTGCCCAAAAATCTTGTTGCCAGGCAACCAAAGTACCATAACCAATCAGCATACAGTAAGCAGTATCAGTAATATCCTTGTTTAACGGTCAGTCTGGTAGAGGCACAGAGTGCCGGTATTGCTATATTCTGGTAGGCCTATTACCTGATTACAGTATTAGTGCTGTAGTTTATTCCAGTATTGCAGTATTGTTAGGGTTAGTTAAAGCAAACTGTAAATATTCCTATATTTCCTGTAGTACTAGTACCGGTAGGCCTATTACAGTATTAAGACAGCACGGTTAAAGACTGCAGAGATACCGGTAGCTGATATAACCTAACTGCCTAAGCTAAGATTTTATTATAGGAAGACCGAAAATAACTTATCTTTTATTGGCGCAATTGTAGGACTAATCCCATCACATGCGTACTTTTTAACCGGGTAGTGTACAAATTTAGGAATCGCATAATTTTTCTTGAAATTAATATCTCATATCTCTCCCAACCACGTACGCGTTTCGACCTTACTGGGTCTCATCAGCGTGGTGTCGGATTCGAACCTGGGACCTCGAGGTGGAAGCCGAGACTACAACCACTAGGCCACAGGTTCTTGAGATATGGAGTATTAATTTCAAAGCCAGCTGCCATTTTATTAGCACCTGATTTTTGATTATTGATAGTAACAATGTGTTGGCAAGCTGTATTTTTCTTATCATTCGAGGTAAAGACCCCTAGATCCCTTCCTATAATAAATGTATAATAAGAAACACCTCGAAAAATACAGCTTGCCAACACATTGTTACTATCAATCGCCTATTCTAAGCATAACGAAACAGCAGTACCGGTACTGTGCGCCTCTACCAACAGACTGGTAAAACAAGGATAGTACTGATACTGCACTGTAGGCGTATGCTGAATAGTTACAGTTCTTTGGTCGCATGGCAACAAGCTTTCTGGGCTGAAATTTCTAGGCTTTCCGAGCTTTCTGGGTTTTTTTTTATTTTTTGCAGCATGTAGGTCTAGCATACAGGTCTAGGCCTACCTCCGCAGAAGTTTGACCGGTACTGCTGTACTGCAGTAGGCAATACAGCAATACAGAAATATCAGAATTCAGAATATCCCTGTATCCAGCCTAAGTTGAGTCAGTTTTGGCTATGGCCCTCAATGGCTCTGGTTCTGGAGCTGTATCTATGGGTACGTCACCGAAATCTAACAGTACTGTGAAATCAAAGAGGCAATCGCGAGAGAATCGCCAGTCGGTTGTGGATGAGTCGTTGGATACTGTTGAGGGGGTTTTGTCTCTCTCCCAGGCGCAGCGTAACAACTTAACTAAACCTCAATTGAAGTCGGCGTTGAACCTCGTGTTGAACTCTACCAGTACTGGCGGGTTAAGCGTGAGCGGAACCGAGGATGAGTCAGAAGTGGCTATCGACACGTCAGTTGGAAAACAAATTCTGTTGGAATTACGCGAGATTCGACAGCAGCTGCAAATAGAAAAGCATCACGTCGCCGAGTTGACGGGAAGGATAGATACAGCATTTAGGATCATAAATAAACAACAGCAGTTTATTGAGGAGATTGACAGTAAGGAACGAGGGAGGAATTTAATCATTACGGGTTTAGAAGAAACCATGGATGATTGTGCAGCGGTGGATAACTTAATGATGGCGTTGAAATTGGACGAAATACGAGGTACCATCCCAAATTGGGACATCAAGAGGTTAGGGAAAAACGATGCAAACGCTGGTGGCACCAGTACTGCCGGTAGAAACAATGCAAGAGGGCCGAATAAACGCACCCGCCCATTGTTGGTTTTGTTACGCTAAATGACTACGCTAAATTTAAAAAACTAAAATTATTTATTTTGTTTGTGGATTTTTCCAAAGCGTATGATAAGGTGCCAAGGATGAAACTTTTAGACAGATTAAGGAAGGCAGGCTGTGGAAGAATTATGTTGTTAGCAATATTTTCAATTTATAAATGTACAAAAAGTATTTTAAAGTCAGCTGTAGTTATTACAGCAACTGGTGTACGCCAGGGTGCATCTACGAGTGTTGTGCTTTTTTGTTTTTATATAGACACGTTGGTCAAAATGGTAATGTCATCAGTTTCATCTGATGGTTTTTTGGGTTTATTACATATAATGTTATTGATGGATGATACAATTATTTTGTCCACAAACCGCGACTTGTTATTATGTAAACTACGTGCTTTAATTTCCTTTTGCAATGATACTGGGATGGTACTTAATTTGAAAAAAACAAAGTTTTTTGTAATAAATGGTACGACAAGTGACAAAGTACCATTACATGTTGATGATATTATTGTAAAACATTGTGTAGAGTACATATATTTAGGCTCCATTTTTACTGAAGACGGTAAATTTAATACCGTATTTAATTTACATAAAATTAAATGCGAACAAGTTGTTAATAAATTTTCTATATTTTGTGCTAAAAATACAGCGTTACCATTTGTACTAAAGAAACAAGTTTTTGAGGCTGGGGTTGCTTCTGTGCTACTATATGGGTGCGAAGGTTGGCTAACAACCAACATTCGAGCTTTAGAGATATTTTATGGTCGGATGGTTAAAACTCTCCTAGGAGTTAGAGAGCAGACACCAACCAATCTTTGTCTCATTGAAGCAGGCATGCCAGCTATAGAAACTCGTATTTTACGGTGCCGTAAACGATTTTTGTTGAAGGCAGCAGAATCTTTACCTGCAGATTGCCCTTTTCAGTTAGCTTTAAACTTATGTAAAGGTGCTGACACACCTGGTTCTAGAATGATAAAAGATGCATTATGTTGGCATGAACCTGGTGTATTTAATAGTAATATTGTTAATAATGTTTGTAATAAACCAGAAACTGCAACCAAATTTTTCACTTATAGAACAATTTTAAATCCATCGTTATCGTGTCATCCTATTTATAATTTGAAATCTCCTCTGGTGCCTGATTATTTACGCTTATCCTTTTCAAGATGTCGGTTGATGTCTCATAACTTGCTGATTGAGAAAGGTAGATGGCAGCGCATACCCCGCGAAAGCAGGGTTTGTAGCTGTGATAATGTGTCTATCCAAGATGAGACACATGTATTACTCAATTGCAGGTTAACGGCAACCATCCGAGATTGTTTCCCAAATATTAATTTCGCAACGTTTGGTAATATAAATGAGCTTTTTGATATAAACTTAACAGAAATCTACTCAGTATGTAAATACATAGATTTAGTACTAGCATTGTATAAGTAAATTTAATAATTATTTAATTTATTAGGTTCGTGAGATTATAGAGTAATATTTTGATTATATCTGGACAGTTATTTTTTTTTGTTTTTGTGATTTCGTGTGTAGTTCAAGTTTTGTGCACTATATAAATCATTAATTGTCAATAAATTCTATCTATCTATCTAGGTAAAATTTTATGATGATCAATTTTTTCACTGTTTTCCGGAAGGTTTTATAGTGTTTTTATAGTGTTTTCCCTATGTTTTACGGTGATTACTTAAGGTGTGCTATGCGGGGAGTACATTTAGGATTGCCAATTCTGAGAAGTACATGTGTTAAATTTCCTGCTGATCATTATTTTCACTGTTTTCCGGGTGTTTTACTGTTTTACTAGTGTTTTCATAATTTAGAACTATCCACCAAGCTGCTGCAAAGCCACAAAATTTAGTGGTTATTTCTCATAGATAGAATCCCTCAAACAATAGGTTTAACACGTCGGTGAAAGTACTTGGCCCTAACAATATTTATGTCCTCTTTCAGATGAGGGAAAATAAAAAAAGTAATAGCTCCAGTAGTTTTCGACCCTAAACTCAGAATTATTGCCAGGACCCAACTTACTCCACTCGCTTTGGGAATACTACTACGACTCCGGCAGTATTCCATCGCCTTTGCATCTGATATTGAAGGCATGTTTCTACAGGTGAAAGCGTTGCAATGAGACCGATATAGCTTATGGTTCTTATGGTGGCCTGATGGTGATTTCGACAAAGAACCGGTAGAGTACTGGATGCCTATCCAGGCCTTCGGTATTATCTCTAATCCATCAAATGCTTGCTCGATAGTGTGTACCACTGCTGACGAAAATCGAGACGCCTTCCCCAAAGCAGTCATCGATAACATCAAATGTAACATCTACATGGACGACAACCTCAAATCCCTGCCTACGGTAGAAGAAGCAATCGAGGTTGCCAAGGGAACGGTAAAGTGTCTTCAACGTGGTGGATTCTGGTTAACTACATTCACCAGCAACTCCCATGAGTTTCTGGAGGCGATCCCAGAAAAAGAACAAGGTGCTAAAGATCTCGACCTCATTAAAGACGACCTTCTCGAAACTAAAACACTCAGATTGAAGTGGGATACAGAGAGGGATATTTTGTTCTTTCAATTAAAACAACACGATAATCATGTTCGAACTAAGAGGATTTGCCTGAGTATTCTGAGCACATCTTTCGATCTGTTAGGATTTATTAGTCCTGTAATCCTGGTTGCTCGGAGTCTAGTCCAACAAATGTGGCTTGAAAACCACTCTTGGGATGATCCACTTAAGGGAGAACTGATAAAGAAGTGGATGAAGTGGGAAGACTCTTTACCAGCTATTGAAGACTTTAGGATTTCCATCTCGTATTTCGGTCACGTTCTCCCCACTTATTCCTATCAACTCCATGTCTTTGGAGATGCCAGCGATATTGGAATAGGTATAGTAGCCTTTTTGAGGGTCGAAACTTCGGAAGGAATTAAAGTTTCATTGGCCGCCTCAAAGGCTTCGATAAACAACAAACTACAGGTCCCTAGAGTGCAGTTAAAAGCGGCATTAAACGCTACCGCCATCGGCAGGAACATAATGGAACAGATAGAATATCCGTAGGATAAATCTGTTTATTGGACAGATGCATTACACATTCAGGAATATTTGACTAACGAAGTCTGCCAGTTCAGCGACTTTGTCACCAACCGAGTAGCTGTTATACTTAAGTTGGACTAATAGAGACCAATGGAGACATTGCCCTGGAACCATTAATCTAGCCGACATCGCCTCCAGAAGAGCTACACCTAAAGAACTGATGGATATGCCAGATTGGTTAGGTGGCCCTGACTTCCTAAGTAAAGAGGTGGAGGAATGCCTCCCCCCCCCCCCCCCCCCATCTTACAACGGTTGAGATCAGACAAGCCAAGGGAGCGGAGACTGTTAAAACAAAGACCCGGATGAGTAAATCCAAACTGTTCAAACCAGCGATAGATCTGTCAGTCCTGCATACTGCTGATGACGATAATAAAGATCCTAAGCGAGTCTCTGGTTAGGCGGTTGTTTATATTCAAGAGCGAGATTGGAAGACTGGTATACCAGATGTCTCTGAAGGACTCTCTCCTATTATTCAGAGAGTGATGGTGTATTATAGTTCTTGGAATAGGCTTTGTAAAGCCATAACTTTTGATGATGGCTCCACCTACTGGCTCCAGACCAGAAGTCGAGGATATCCTGCCAAGTACCTAACTGATCTAGACTTTGCTGATGACATAGGAGTACTCTCAGAATCACTAAAGGTAGCCCAACAGCTCCTCATCTCATTAGAACAGGCTGCTTTTAGTGTTGGTCTTTTTATTAACTCCAGAAAGAGCAAAATTTTGGCAGTTTTTTGAAAGTCCTCAGCAAGTCTCTGATCAGATGAGCATAAGCTCAAAGGATGGTATACTTGAGCATGTAGACGACACTGGCCTTGAAGATGCGGATGATCTAGCAAAGTCATGGGTGATAGGGAGTTGTGGCGGCGCAATTTTGTCGACAAGCCAGCACAGCATCCTTGAAAATGCAGCTGCAATGCAGCATGCCGATCCTAGTAGTAGTAGAGAATGCTATGCCGGTGTACAAGGCTGAGATAACTCCCTCTTGAAATGACTCCCCAGTTATCTCAGCCTAGGCTGAGAACACTCCCCTTAGACTGAGCCGGCTTAGCAACAAAACTGTGCTGCCACGATGCAATCCTCAATCGACATGCTGCAATGCAGCATGCATTAAGAATGCTAGGCCGGCTTATCGAATAAATTGCGCCGCTGCCACCCCCTACCCCCATGATTTTCGCAAAATTATCCGCATCTTCAAGGTTACGGTCCTTTAAGAAACGTCTCAAGAAAGTCATGGTCTTCTCACCACGATTATTCTATCCATGAGGCTGCCAAAACAAAAAAATATACAGGCTGGTCCTCACAGCAAAAGCAATGACCTGTGAAGCGGATGCGACTCTGTTAAAGGTAAAACTTTTGGGTACCAATCTATTGAAAGTCAAATGTTGTATGGATTCTGATTGGACATTGTACTTGACAGAGTCAACCCGATGTAGCATTCTTGTGTATGTGCCATCCAGAGATTTATAGTTTATTATTGGTGTTATGTGTTATGTTTGCCGACTTTGCAAAAGCTGTGCGCAACAAAAAGTTGTAATACAGAGATTTGGTGTCCTCACCTCGGCAGTTAGAGCCTAGCATGGATTCCCATATTGCTCTAAGTAATAGAACCTTATGTTTCCGTACCTGACTTCCGGATCCATGATTCAATGTAACAGAAAATTCAATGGCTTTCATTGGGATTAGTTTTACAAAGAAAAATATAAATGCTATCTCAGATGCGCAACTCTCTGATGGCCCCTGGTTCGAAATTTAAATCATGTTTTGTATCGAATTGTCAATTACCTCGTAACGAATCCAACTCTATAGTAAATAGGTTAATGGATTAAGACATGCCACCAAAGAATGTGGGACAGGTATGGCTGATTTATTGATCAAATGGGTTCGAAGCAAATGTTCCGCAAACCTTCTCGAGCGTTAAGTGGACTCACAACTCAAGCCCTCCTTCCCTCTCCGTAGGTGGACAATAAACAGAGTTGGGCGCCTTTGGCTAGCTATCCCTACAACATGCAGCATCCCAGAGTGCTGCACTAGGGCGTTTTCTTATTCTATCTATAATGAAGGGAGCAGGTCATTGCTAATGCAAGAACCTTCCACGAATAATAAAGGTGGTCGACCTTCAAAATTACACATATAACCGCAAGAATACAACTTACTATGATTAAAGATTATCGAAATGGTCAAAAATTAAGTCAATTATGTCACTGTATGACCAACACCACTGAGGCGAGGGGAGCAGAAAGGGGTGGTGTTGGATTAGGTTTATGATGAGTTAAGGATAATTTTATTATAATTAGGGAAGTGCAAGCAAGATATGGGTTCGATTGATAGAAATATCATTCATTAAAGTTAATAAACAATCTCTTTACAATTGGGTGACAAGAGATAATGATTGTTGACGTAGAAGTATGATAGTTATCTGCAATTTGTTTTAAATCTTACCGCAAGATCTTTTATTCTATTAGCTAATATCTAAACAAACGCCTTGAATCAACAATCTTATCACCATCAACAATTGATTGATTCGATCCGACGATCGGAGTTGTTGGTATTTGAATAATAAATGTATGTTGTAGAAACACAAGAACGAGGAAATCACGAACATTTATTGAGAAACTGTAACTGCGAACATAACCAGCAGTTACTATAAGTTATAGCTCAATGTAGAGTAACCCGACCCTTTTAGCTAATGCTGAATCACACAACCATTGTTTGACCACAATCTATTTATGCGGTCTGTGTTGAAATTATAAACATGAACAAACTAACGAATGAATTACAGTATATATAGTTATGGGTACAGTATAATATATAAATGAAATAAGAATATTATAATGAGACTACTATCTACAGATATAAAATTCTAAAAATCTACAAAGTAACATTTAAAATTTACTACGTCAGTTTTTCGTAATTTATTTTAAACAAGCAAATATATTTATTCGAAATTTAAAAAAATATTTGATGAAAAATGTAATAATGGAATTTGAGATTTGTAATTTGACCAAACAGTAAAATCATTCCATGGCTTATAAGTCCGAGCAAGAAGCAAATATCGTACAACAACATACTTGCAAGACTGCATATTAAATTGAAATCAAGTTCCGAATAAAATTATTTTAACAAAAATAATACAATTGATATTTAATGGCATAGGCCTATCTGCAATAAGGGTAAGGCATATTAATTAATAATAGAGTTAATATTATCTTTAATGATATATGTATGTAAGCTCACACTACAGCAGCACTCCAAATTATAGTGTGAGTCTTTATAAACAAGATAATACGTAAATAGTACGTACACAGCACCAATCTTCAAAATTTTCTTGTACCTGTACAAAATACATACACATGTTAGTTATCCTGTGTAATAATAATATTTATCGGATATCACACAAAAAGCAATTAATGTTTAACCTCTAGAATAAATTGTTTTGTTTATTGGATTGCAAAGCTACGCAATATGAAAAAGTCGCCCGCAAATTACAGCGAAAAAAAAAATATAAAGAAAAAATACACATTACACATTACAATGAAAAACTAACATATAAATGTTCTAAAACCAGAGTAGGACCTATAATATTTAATCAAAGTCTATACATCTTTGTATACCTTTGCCGTTTAGATATATTAAACTAAATATTATATTTTAAGGACATATAATAAATAATTAGAATTAATATATGTATACACCATGACCCGTAATATAGTGTCATTTTCTGATAACGCGCACCCACCCCCCCCCCCCCCCCCCACCCCTCCTCAACTTTTTCGACAAATCTTTATCATATTGCTTGAAATTTGAAACACAACTAGTTCCACTCACCGTCGATGACCCCGTGAAGCCGGAATTTTCGATTTTGCGTTGAAATTTTTTTTATAAGTGTTTTGAAAAAGTATCTATTGCGAAATCGCACATTCGTAGACATTCTTCACATTAGTCATAGTGATCATAATGATGTCATAATGAAATAATTTTCATATCATTAAAAAGCGTGCGTTGCAATGATTCCAAATATGTAAAAATATCTGAATTTGGTTGAGAAACAACTGAGATATAGGCTTTCAATGATTGCAATAAGTATCGTTCGCTGCAGGCCATTTATTCTATTTAATAAATAAACCCAAATTCTAGAATGTGTTATATATTTTATAAGTTGGTTGGCAACAGCGGTATTCCTATCCAATATATTTATTACGTAGCTATTCATACTTAAACAAAATGTTCCAGAACATCGTGTATTTATTAAATAGAATAAATGGCCTTCAGCAAACGATACTTCTTGCAATCTTTGAAAGCCTACATATATCTCAGTTGTTTCTCAACGAAATTCAGATATTGTTACATTATTTCGAATCCTTGCAAGGCAAGCTTTTTAATGATATTAAAAAATTACGACTAATGTGAAGAATGACCACGATACGGAGGGTGCGATTTCGCAAAAGACACTTTTTTAAAACGCTTATAAAAACAATTTAAAGGCTAAATCGAAAATTCCGGCTTCATGGGGTCATCGACGTGAGTAGAACTAGTTCTGTTTCAAATTTTAAGCAATATAATAAAGATTTGTAGAAAAGGTTGAGGGGGGTCCGTATCATCAGAAAATGGCACTATATTACGGGACTTGGTGTATATTGGACAGTACTTTGGCACTACGGCACCATACACTAGATATAAATGTTACTAAAAATACTATAATATTGTACTAATGGTTTGTTGTACCATAGTATAACAACACTGCAAGTAAGTCTACTTAGCATGTTCTAGAACTACAATAAATATTATACTACTTGAAAGCATATGTGAAGCGATTTAAAAAAAAGTCTGTAGGGTACAAAGTGCTATGAATATATATGTATATGTATATACTGTACTGATTCGAAGTACCTACAATACTTTGGCCGAGCTACGAGGTGGAGGGAGGGGACTCTATACGCAATCACTCTAGAACACTCTCTAGTAGATTCTTGTATATTGTTTTGGTTAGATAACATTCCACTGTAACCCGCTCGTTTCCTCAATTGATAATTGAAATTGGTAATTAAAAACGATGCTAGACAGAATTTCGTTGAGATTGAAATTCGATTGACTTGCATTAATAGCCCACCTCACCCCGTATCTTAAAATTTATGTTATAAATATATAATAACTACATATGATAGACAACGTCTTAAATTATTACTGAAGTAAATTCATCGACCAATTCATTCTTCAGCTGCACTACTAGCGCGCATTGTTACGCATCATCTAATCAAAGTCGTTGGTAATAGTCGTGCAGTACGGTACTGTGCAAACGAATTCCTCATCATCCTGGAGCGGTTTACGAAGTTTATCATAACGGCATGGGAACTTAGAGCGGGTGCAACGATGCCGTTTCATACACTTTCCGAACTGACGGAGACACGTAAAATCATCGAACGCGCACTTCTGGCAGGGGTACTGCTTGGGGCGCAGGTAGCACGCCAAGCAGCTCGTGTGCTCACACATGTCGAGCTTACCATCTTCCGTGTCGCAGGGTTTACCTCCATCACGGACACCTTGCGGGGCCGAACACACCGCTTTCGGGTTGGCGCGACACAGCTCTGGGCTACACTTTGGGCGGCACCAATTTTTGGTGCTCGGTTGATCCGCCAGCTGCATGGCCGTGCGAGGTTTAATTCGGGGCAAACAGAGGCCTTTGGCCCCAGCAGGAAGCGATGTTCCCTTTTTGATGGTGACGCCGCACATGAGACCTTTGTCGCACTTTCCAAGATATCCGTCCCTTCCACCGCATCTCTCACCTTCGACTTTAGCGCATACCGGACAGCATCCACATACCGCGGTACTTGTGCCCCCCGGGCAGTTCTTTAAATCAGATAACTTTTTATCACAGTATATTTTCTCGCAAGGGGGACAAATAATTGATTTTACCGCGGGCAGGTTGCCAATAATGACAGCGCAGAACAAGCTGGCATATAGAGTTATATACATAGTTAATTAATAACAATAATTACATCATGTTATAATTGTTATCTTGAAACAAGAAACAAAATACCAAATAGTACCTCAGTGTAAGTAAATAAAAAATTTGTTAATGCAATTCCTGCAAAGGTACTTCACAGAAATATGTTGGCAGAATGTTTATATATAAAGTGGCTAATTAATTAATGACCCCTTGTGTGAATATGATTGACAAGTGGATACAATGTATAAATGATGTCGTAAATTAACATTTTTATATACATAAAGGTCCATAAAGGTCCACTCTTGAAAGAAAACAATTAATACCTTAGGTTCACCTAGGTGTGTTCTAAGGGAACTTTACATTAAGTAGTTTGAATATGTTAACACTTTAAGCCAATCAAGGTGGTATTATGTTGGCTATATAGACACCCACTTGGCAAGAAACGATTCACCCTGTGGCGTTTAACAATTAATTATCGCAAACACAGCACAGTTTAACTACTGCATAATTAATACACTCCTAATATTAAAGCGGAATGAGAGATAGTTACAAATCCACAGCTCTTTTGTGTTGAAGGAATTGCCACATCGCGTTCGCCTGACTGGTGACAACCGCATTAGGCTTAGGTCGCGAATACACCCACCCCAGCTTGCTCCACCAGAGCTGGTGGGTAGTCCATCAACCAATCTCCGGGAACAATCAACATCGATTCAAGGCGATGTTCTAAAGCGATAATTTGGACTCGAAGGCGCCAATTGGGAGGGGTGGGCCCAAGGCTACCTTGGCCGAGTATTATTCTGCATATTATCATAGCTAACAACTTCTTAACGGACTGTCAAGCGTGAAAGATGCGTTAATGCGATGTTGAGATTTTTCTAATTAAATCAACAAAGGAGAAACGGTAAGTAGACTGTGTACAGTTAAAATTTCATTACACTTTCTGATTTCAAAGTAACTAATAACACTGGAAGTGCCAGTGCCAGAAATATATTCCACTAATATATTATATTGATATGACATTTATAATGTGAGTCTGGCCGTAAGTAATTGCCCAGGCCTCCACCCCTAAACAATAACTCAAATGTAATGATAGTATAATTGGAAGACAAATTGAATGTGATAGTGTGGGAACCACACCTGATGGGGATTACAGCAGGCAGCTGGGGTGAGAATACTAATCGAATCAGTTCTACCATCCGGGAAAAAGAGAAAAGATTTAAACCCAATATATTTCCTTACACCTTAACAATTAAGGAGATGAAGCTGATTTGACCTCTAACAATAAATAATGACAATAAACATACATAAATACAATAATGCAAACATACATTAAGGGCCACTCACTTGCCACTTTACTTAATAGTTATACCTAAGTTCCTTGAAACGTTCCTATGTTAATATAATCACTTAGATGAAATTATTTAACTTATTATTATGTTTAATTCTTCCAAAGAAAACAGATACAATTCTGCAGATATCTGCGGTTTATTCACCGAACCTGGCTGCATATTATAGGATTATACTAAATCTTTTGTTAGAAAGTCAACTTATCCGCATTCTGGACCCGGTTTTACAAAGCATCTTAAGGAAAAACTTGACATTAAATTGAACCTCAAGGCTATTTATCCACTTCAATTTTTCATTGAAAATCTTAGAGCGTTTTACAAAACTACTTGACTTGAAACGTTCCTTGAAATCCACCTTGAACTTGAGGGGCTATATTCAGTTACATATTTAAGCCGAATCAACAGTTTATTATTTGTAAAAAAAACTGCATTGACGTTGTTTACTTACGTAATTTACTGATCCAGATGGGCTGGAAAGTATCCCATTGCTTTATGATGTCAATTGGTCTACGGGTGCATCAAAATAAGGATTTCTCCGTTGGACGAGTATCGAGAAGGCGAACTTCTATTCATTCAGCAAGTTTTCAGAAAGTTTCAGAAATTCAGAAAGTTTTCGATCGAAATTTCGCGCTTACTGTTGCGCAACAGGTGCCATTGGTAAAGCTATTTGACGCATGTAGAAGTTTTCTTAAAGTTTGTGGCGATTGTATTCATGTGAGCAAAGCATGATGTGGCAGTGAGACTGAAAAAGTGTGAACTCTGTCACGGATGCGTTGTTGAAACATTTTCCTGAGCTAAAGTCAAATTTCCCGAACGCACTGATTGGCAGGCAACAACTGTGAATGACCGGTCTCACAAACAACCGTTGGTTTGCCAGGTGTTGTTGGATTAGTAATAATTTATATTAATGAAAATAATTAATTTATTACATGGGAAAAAAGCAGAACTTTTTTCACTATTCTCGAGGCATTTTATTTACCGAGCGCAATTAAGGTTAATAAAGGTCGAGAGAATATTGAAAAACATGTACTACGTATTTTTACCATTTAATACTTAGTTTTATTCTTAAATTGGTACATGTTGTTGCTCAATTCTCTAATTATAATACAGAACGATATAGTCTTATAAAATAAATTGAACTGTAAGTGTTTTAATATATTGCTTCCATAGTTACTGCGAATCCAATTATTGTACTCTTCAACTCCTGATGTTGCCTTACTCAATGTTAAATAATTTAGTGTTCTCGAATATTTATTACGTAACTAGCAGACTAGAGAGCCGCTTAACAACATAAAACAATATTGAATATTGAATTCCGATTTGGAGTACAGGTACGCATTTCAGACACTATAGTTGCAACTTTTTCTTCGTTCAAAAAAAGTAAAATCAATGCGATCCTATGCATTACTTATTTCCCTAGGGAAAATTATTCGGTGTATATTCGAGCGAAAAAGTAACAATTTAAGAATAAATTATTATAATTTTATACGTTGGTAAATTTAATTGTATTGTAAATTTTTATTATATTGTTACAACTAAGTATTAATATTTAAAACGAATTACATTTTTTGGGAACTTTATAAAAGTTAACAAAAAATTTCAAATTAACTAATATTATCGTTTTAATTATTTGAATTGAATTCTACGTTTTTTTCAAAGAAATTCAGTTCTTAATTACTGTACCTAATTCGATAGTTTCAACAATATCTTTTTCTTATGCTATCAGTAACAATGACTCTGAAGTCTTTGGTTTAACAGACTCCGCTCCCTTGGCTTGTCTGATCTTCGCGGTGGTGAGATGGGGGGGCCATTCCTCCACTTCTTTACTCAGGAAGTCGGACCTAACCAATCTGGCGTATCAGTTAGTTATTTGCGTGTAGCTCCCCTGGAGGCGATGTCGGCTGGATTAATAGTCCCAGGCCAATGTCTCCATTGGTCCACCTTTGTGTGACTGAGTATAATATCTACGCAGTTAGTGACAAAGACGCTGAACTGGCAGACTTCGTTAGTCAAATATTCTAGAACGAGTAATGCTTCCGTCCAATAAACAGTTTTCTCCAACGGGTATTCTATCTGTTCAGTGATATTCCAACCAATGGCGGTAGCGTATAGTGCTGCTTTTAACTCCGCTCTAGGGACCCGCAACTTGTTGTTTATTAGAGCCTTTGAGGCGGCTAAGGAAACCTTAATTCTGTCTGGCATTTCGACTCTCAAATAGGCTACTATACCTATTCCAATGTCGCTGGCGTCTCCAAACACGTGGAGTTGATAGGAATAGGTGGGGAGAACATGACCGAAATATGAGCGAAAAATCTTAAAGTCTTCAATAGATGGTAAAGAGTTCTCCCACTTCATCCATTTCTTCAATAGTTCACCCTTTAGTGGGTCATCCCAAGAATGGTTTTCGAGCCACATCTGCTGGACTAGACTCCGAGCAACCAGGATTACTGGACTAATGAATCCCAATGGAATGAAATCGTGCTTAGAATACTCAAGCAGATCCTTTTAGTTTGAACAGGATCATTGCGTTGTTTTAATTCGAAGAACAAAATATCCCTCTCTGTATCCCACTTCAGTCCGAGGGTTTTGGTTTCCGAGAGGTCGTCTTTAAAGAGGTCGAGATCTTTAGCACCTCGTTCCTTCTCTGGGAACGCCTCCAGAAACTCACGGGAGTTGCTGGTGAATTTAGTTAACCAGAATCCACCGCATTGAAGACACTCTACCGTTCCCTTGGCAACCTCTATAGCTTCTTCCACCATAGGTAGTGACTTAAGGTTGTCATCCATGTAGATGTCACGTTTGATGTTATCGATGACTGCTTTGGGGAAGGTTGATTTTCATCAGCAGTAGTACGCACCACTGAGCAGGCATTGGACAGACTAGAGATAATGCCGAAGGCCTGGATTGTCATCCAGTACACTACAGGTTCTTTGTCGAAGTCACCATCAGGCCAGAATAAGAACCGTAAGCTATCTCCGTCCTGTTGCAATGCTTTTACCTGAAGAAACATGCCTTCTATATCGGAAGCAAAGGCGATAGAATACTGCCGGAGTCGCAGTAGTATTCCCAACAGTGATTGAAGTAGGTTGGGTCCCGTCAATAACTCCGAGTTGAGAGATTGTCCCTTATACAGCGCAGAGCCGTCGAACACCACCCAGTCTTCGTTGGGCTTTCCGGGTTTGGGAACGTAGTGGTGTGTTGTATGTTCTCCGTCACAGGTGTATCGGTTGGAACTCGCTCCGCATATCACTTGTTGATGAACCATTTCAACAGGGTCTTGTGAATCTCTTTGGCTTTATCATTCCTCGATAAGCGTCGATGTAGCTGTTCGATTCTCTTGATGGCTAACGGTCAATTGTTTATGAAGCTGGGTTCTCTCTTCCGGAAAGGTAAACCAATCTTGTAACGACCCTCCTCTTGTAGATAATGAATAGTCGTCGCTTGGATCTGTTTAGCTCTCTCCTCCTCTACTGATAGGGCCCTATAATACGAGTTGGGTTCCACAGCTTCTTGCATAAAGAATCACACTGCAAGTTTATCCCTCAGTTTAGCATTGTATCGCTCCACTACCTTGTTGAGCTCATCATCCTCATAAGCCAACAGTTCGTTATTAGGCTGTATTAAGTTACAGAGTTCGATTTGATTGGATCAAGTTTGAATTTCTGTGAGGGGTTCGGGTTTGATAACGTTCTCCTCGTCATAAAGTGTTTGTGTATCGTCGTTATCTGAGGATCATGGAGTTTCCTCAGCTGTCAGAGTCTCATCCATCACGGCATCTACACTGTTATACACTTGAGGGACATGTTCGTCCTATCCTCTTTCTCTGAGGGTACGTCCAGAGGGTCCCATGAGGTACCAACCCACTTTGGTTCTTCCCGCGTAAATTTGTAAGGGTCGCGGTTGCGCAATGCGCATGTCGTTTTTCTATAGTCTCGAGCGCTTCGTGCGCATTTTAGCTGATGAGCATCTGAACTTCCGGAAAATTGGGTTTGAATCTGGCAACTCGGTGTCTCTGGGCGAAGGAGTCTTCATCCCAGTCATAAGGAAGGTTCTACTTGACTAGCGGCAAAGTTCTTAATAGCTACCATCTTAATGGACCTTATGCTGTTCCTACCAGATTCATCATGTGGAGTTGATAGTGATCCCATATAATAGTCCGTAGCTACGGTTGATTTCCATACCTGCATGATTCCTGAGAGATTTAATTTGGTTCGTAATTTCTCCTGTCCTGCAAATATGTCCTTGGCCAAGTCCTTGTCTATAAAGGTGCCTGTACAACCTGAATCAAGGAGGGCGTTAATGATTAAACTCTTACATTGTCCATGTATACTGAGCTGCACCACTGGGAATTCTCGTATGCCACTCGATGGTTATGAGACCTTCCATGCGAACTGTTTATCTGGAGGGGATAGTTGGACTTCCTCTTCGTTGGTTGTCGCTTCATGGCTAAGGGCACGGTACACTGTCGTCTTGATTAGATAACAGGATTCGTTTTCATCGGAAAACTCATCGGGGCTGTAGACTCTGGTCAGTATCAATCACATCTTAAAATTGGACATGTAACTCAGGCTCACTCACCTTGCCAAACTCGCTATGTAATAACGAGTGATGTTTAGCTCTGCACTTAGTGCACCTAGTGGCTGAGTAGCAATATCTCCTCAGACAGTTGTAACATAACCTCTTATCCCAAGTTACACTATGTCTATCCCTGAGGTCCTTCTTTAGGAATTCCTCACACTTACTGAGGTGATGGGGTCCTTCACATGACACACACGTAGGTTTAAGATTAGTTACCTTAGGTTGTATGGTGTTCTTTCTTCGGGCTTCTTACTGAGAATTCTTTTGGGTGACATTGGAGGAGTCTTATGCTGTTCTTGCTTTCCGTCATTCTGCCGATATTTGGGTTTCCCCATGTCTTTGCTCTTACCTGTATAATAGACGTCAGCAGTATCTGGTCCACTGTCCTCATTGTAGGAGGTTTGACTCTCATACTCGGTGTAACATACAGGCGTTACCTTTCTCCTAGCTACTGGTTTCTCGCTTACCTTGGTTTCAGGAGTATTCTCTCTAGACTGTTTAATCAGCTGTAATCTTACCTCTCCAGTCAGGAAAGACATAAGGTCCGCCATTGTAGGATCTCTATTATGTTGATCCTCCAACTATAGCACCTTTTTGTCCCAACAGGGTACCTACTCCACCCTTAGGTAAAGATGCCGCTACCGCTCCTACCACCATAGAACTCTGCTACTCATGAGCTTTACCTAACCATTCCAACTGTCTACAGATCTCCTGAACCTCATCAGAAAACTCTATAATTCCATTGCTAGGGAATTTCTCTATAAGAAAGAACAGTGTCAGTGGATTCCCCATACACGAGTTGATCGGCCAGCTGATTTTTCCACGTGGCAATTCCCTGAATTCATTGATTTCGTTTCGATTTCGATTTCGATTCATTCGTTGATTCATTGAAACCATACCCGCACCGCTACCTGCAGGGAGGTATCTTGTCTTCTTTTGGAGGCTTCTTCGAATGCTGACAAAATTAGTATAATCCTTAAGATCTGCTCCCGCACTTGGAACAAGAGTAGTCCTTGCGCTTGAGGTTCCAACTGTCCTCGGAATAGTTGAGTTTCCAGTTGTCCCAGGGAGTTAAAGAATCCCTGCATGTAACCAGATGCTGACCTCTTCCACACCACAGGGTCTCGGGGTCTCCTGATTTACTCCTAGCTGATGTAAGTCCTCCCATGGAACTTCGGAGAAGTTAAAGGGAATTGTGGGTCCGGGAAAGTTCCATTGCGATTCAACTAAGGATTCCAATTCTTCCCACGAATATCCGGCGTAACTCTCTTTAGTTGGTCTTCTATTCTTTACCCAATCCACTAAATCTTCCAAAGCTGAAAGAATTTGGGTGAGCATACCTCCAGGGAGAAAGAAGAGGGGGTTGGCGTCAGCTACCTCCGCTATTCTCTGATCAGCCGCTGTAGGTGTCAGTTCCTTGGTACTAGAGCGGTTATCGCTGGATCGCTTAGGGGTTGCTGGTGGTTCATTCCGATGTAGTTGTTCTGCTGCCGCAGCTTGAACTCGTTTCACTTGGGCCCTAGTGCCTATAATAGACCTATGGTGCTCAATTAACCTAGGTTCCGACACAACCACTGTAGGGATAGCCTTTCTTACAGTAGGTGGGGACTTACACTTTGGTCGGGTCCTTTCTACACTTTAATCAGGGTCACAGATCGTCTGTTCTAATATGCTATCTGACATGGTGTATTTTGAATCAGACATTATAAGATGTTTCTTTACTGAATGCCTATTACTATACAACAGTCAAGTTGGCTTAACTCATCAGTATCAACTGTCAGTCTTACAGGTATAATGTATTGCTACCTAGGCAATACAGACAGATAACAATGCATGAAATAGTGGTATACAATATATGGTATATATAACAGCATTACAGAAAACTGATATCACTCCTGAGTACCGGTATATGCGCCTAGCCTAAGTTATATAAGTATATAATAAGCATACTGTCAGTACCGGTACGATCAATAATTAAACAATAATTGATCAGTCAGTTTGTAAGAATTAGTTTCTCTTTACTTAGTGCTGATGTCAAGTAATAGGTTCAGCATATAGGACTTAGTTAGGTCTAACAGGTCTACGGGCTTAAATCTGATGAAGTTTTAAATTGAGATATATTTATATATATACCGACAGTGGGTTAAATCAATATTAATCCAGATGTTCAGAGGATTATCAACCACAGTAAGTTATTGTTGTATATCATAATGAATTATTGTTCTTACTCAGTCAGAAGTCACAATAATGATGGTAAACGCTCCTTTAGGGAGAGTTTATAGACACTAATTAAGAATAATTTCTACTGACTAAGTTACTTATCACTACGAAATTACTTAAATACGTGCGACGGGTTGAGATTACACAATCTCTAAGCAAACAATAAACAAAGGTTACACGTACAATTTTAAGGGTAAATTTAACAGGAATTTTATTAACCAGAACTTTGAATTTCTGGTTCTTACAGGATTACAGTACAGATGTATAGTCTTGACCATCCCGTTGTTGCACAGCCAAAAGGTCCTTGATGTCCAAATGACGGTTTCAAAGACTTCGAAGATGCTCTTCAGTCAATCTAATGACTTCATCTAGTGGCCTATTAGTGTCCACTTTTATTCCAACAGAATTGTTAATTGTCCGTAGGAACCCTGAACAGCAACACTCCCAGAACAGGCCAACTTGAACTTCTCTCGGCCGGTTATCTATGTCCACCAACTTGCCATAGTTCGACCATAATGGCTTCCATCTTAGGAACGCACGATGATCTGTATCCTCCTTCAATATTGGTGGTTTTTTGATATCCAGTTTTGGCAAATGTCTCCAACCACCCCCACCAGCATCCTGTGGTCTAGGAACCACAACTGGTACTTCCTGAAACTTGTCATAAGATCTTCGAAGCTCAATTACATCTGCCTTCGCATCGGCGAAAGCAATCTCATGCACTAGGATTCCTGCATCATAGTCTGCGTCATCTGACTCAATGTGACAAAGAATTTCCTCATCTACAGATTGGAGCTTAATCAGTTTCTGCCCCCAGTTCTCAATTCGTTGTTCCAGTCTACATGGATTGGTCCCGACATGATATGCTGCAATTGTCCCTTCAGTTGGGGTCCTTATCTTTGTCACAACAGCCTTTAATGCGCGTCTTGACCGAATCAAAGCTTCGACTTTGTCTCTGGGTGTGGGTGCCATCTTCAGTTATAATATTTCTTCGCCCTCAATACCCTACTCGCAGCGCCATGAACTAATACCTCATTAGGTTCGTTTTAAATTGGTTCGAAAGAATAATTATAAGTGAAACATTTTAATAAACGTTGTTTTGTATATGCAATAGACCGACAGATAATTTGGCTACGTATTTAATGAATAGTAATAGATATAAGTCGTTCAACAGATGTGTGTCCTAACAACAATGAGCACCCGCCACCTATCATAGGAAAGGCAATAATGACACAAGCTATTATTACAGATATAATACAAAGTGACATACAGTCGTTCGACAGCTGTCAATCGTAAATAATAAACACCCACCACCTATCATAGGAAAGCAATAAAGGCACGAACTACTACAATTTGTTACGAAGGGATGAGAAATAGTTGAACCACTCCTCCTCTGGAACCTGTTCGAGGTAGGAACTGGACAAGAATTTCCAGTGAGAATGTTCCAAAACCATTTCCTGTCAGACTCAAATTCTTGGATGAGATTGTGCTCTCTTCTTAATTCAAATACATGCTTTCTCTCTCTAATGAGTGCCTTATAAATCCGCAAAGAAAGACAGAGACAGGCATCTAGCTGTTATCTTTGTTGACTTCTTCAAGGCCTTTGATTCAGTCTCTCGCTCACGTATGTTCAGCATACTTTCATTATATGGGATTCCTGATGAAATTATTGCAGCAATCAGATCAGTATACGATGGTTCGACAACATTTGTGTCTACTGTTGACGGTGACACAGAACCATTTGAAGTGTTATGGGGCGTCCTCCAGGGAATCACACTTGCACCATTCTTGTTCATAATTATTGTTGACTATGTTCTACGCATGTCCTTAGATCATCATAATGATGATGGGGTGATGATAACTCCACCTACTGGCTCCAGAATTCGAGGAAATCCCGCCAAGTACCTAACTGATCTAGACTTTGCTGATGACTTAGGAGTACTCTCTAGGAGCTGCTTCTAGTGTTGGTCTTTTTATTAACTCCAGAAAGACCAAAATTTTGACAGTAAACTTTGAAAGTCCTCAGCAAGTCTCTGATCGGATGAGCATAAGCTCAAAAGATGGTATGCTTGAGCATGTGGATGACTTCTGTTATCTGGGATCATGGATCCGGAAGTCAGGTGAGGACCTTCCAATACGTAAGGGAAAGGAATGGGCAGCCTTGAATAGGCTTTCCAGGATTTGGAAGTCACCGAGAATTAATCGGAAACTTAAGGTCCGATTATTTAGAGCAGCAGTAGTTCCAGTACTCCTCTATGGGAGTCCATGCTGGGCTCTATCTGCTGAGGACACCAAATCTCTGGATGGCACATTCACAAGAATGCTACGCCGGGTTCATTGTGTTAAGTACAATGCACACATCTCCAACCAGACACTATATAACATTGGAGGTGTCTCATTGGTTCCCCCAAGCTTGACACTAGAACAAAATCGCCTCCGCTTTGCAGGACATTGCTTTCGCCGTGAGGACCAGCCAGTGCATAATCTTGTACTTTGGCAGCCTCATGGAGTGAATATGCATGGTGGACAGCGCATGACTTTCTTGACACGCATATTAAATAAAGGACACTGGCCTTGAAGATGCGGATGATCTAGCAAATGTCATGGGTGATAGGGAGTTGTGGCGGTGCAATTTTGTTGATAAGCCGGCACAGCATTCTTAAAAATGCAGCTGCGTCAATACAACTGCATCAATAAAGATAAAGGCTCGAACAAAGGTTGAATAACGAACGGAAGGCAATGTGTAGTAAACAGATATCCCTTGGCCACTCGGAATATTTTTAGAAGATTCAACTCTATCTACATCAGATTCGTCGTTTGAGTTAATAATCGAATGTGTTTCATCATTCTGACCACCATTTACATTACCATTATTAATAGACATCATGCAGTCCACAGTCAAGCAGTCATGTGATAGTTATATCTGTATATCTGTATATATTTCAAGAACAACAGTTTAAGTGCTGAAGGGCAGAAAGGCCACCGGCCAACACAATAGCAAGAGGTCACCCGAGGTGTTTGTTTGAAATTGAATTGATATATCTGAATTCAGGCATTATTATAAAATAATTTCAGTAGGCCTACTGCAATTGCGCCAGCCAGCCAACAAGGCCTATCCATCTATCACTGGATCAGTTCAGTCCCCTCCCCCCTGCCCCCGGGTACTTCAGTACCTACTGTAATTTCTTAGATTACCGGTGTTAGGTGTGGTTATATCAGTACAGCCAACAGCAGTACATGACATTTATAAATCATGGTTGTGCTGTCTGGCTGTTGTGTTGTGGAATGTGGAAGGGTTTGACTTTTCCGCGTAGGTGTAGGCTACGCGTAACCTACGCGTAGGTAAGTAGGCTACGCGTAGCCGATGGAATGCAGTTTCACGTAGGTAAATTTTTGCGTAGGTAGGCCTAACCAATGAATGAATAGAACTAGAGCCTTTATAAAAGAGAGGTAAATTGAAATAACATCAATATACAGATATATGAAGTTATATTTTATAATAATAATAATAATAATAAAATAAATTTGTATAGCGCTAAATTTACAATAATTAAAAAGTACACTAAGGCTCTTAAGTCACTATCTAAAGATATTTGTACATAGCGATAAAGTACGATAAACGAAAATAAGAAACTCAATTAACAGATTAATGCACCAAATACAGACAAATTAGTGAAATATTTAGGATATTAAAACGGACAAGTAAGCGGTAAACGAATATGTAAAATATTTAGAGCATTAAAATAAAACCGGCAAATTTTGATAACGTTACACAATTGGGGCATTAAAAACAGGCAGATATGTGACGACACGACAACGATCAGCATAAGTTCAGTGATACAATTACAAATACTTAAATTAATTACTACAAATTGACAATGCAGTTTGTAATTTTATTGCGTGTCGAAAAGTATCAAAATAGACAAATTCGTGATCAACTAATATAAGCAAAATAATTAATTAGGGATTTAAAACGGACAATTAAGTGACAAACGAATATGTAAAATATTTAGAGCATTAAAACCGGCAAATTTTGATAACAATAATTGGGGCATTAAAAAACAGGCAGATATGTGACACGACAACGATCAACATAAAGTTCAGTAATACAATTACGAATACTTTAATAAATAAAACGGTTCAATCAACAGTTCAGTTCAAATTTTCAATATAAGTAAAATTAATTAGAGCTTGTTAAAATACATGGTTAAAAAAAGTTTGTACGATATACATAATGCAGTATACATACCAACATTATTAGAGCATTAAAAGACAGTTCAATGAATTTTATTTATAATATTTATATTTAACGTCAAGCTACTAATAGTAAAAAACCGTACCGGTAGGTATCATAGCCTCGTTTAACTTTGCCACTAGGCGGCACAAGTGCCGCCCAGTTGAATCAATTTGCCGCCCAGTCACAGCCAGAGTGCCTTCCTAATATATTATATCTGGACTAGCCTCAGCCAGCGACCAATCTAATATGTATCAATCCCAGTAAAGTACCTACATAAACTTCTAAAGGAATAAGTGATTGACAGCACAGAGATTTCAATGGGTGATAGCCATAGTACAGTAGTAGTAGTAGTAGTGGAGGGATGAGTCAGTGTCCAACCCAATACGACCTTTACTAATGTTAGTAAAGGTCGCGCCTTTGGTCCAATCATTGTGTAGATGTCTATAGATTCCTGATAGGCTTACTGCAGTTAATTGGTGCCTCAGATGGATATTGGATAGTTCCATCTTCCAAGGCTGCTTGCTATCACCATACTTACCTGTCTGGCACCTTTAACCCCGCCCTACCCCTGTTAAGAGTAGTCAGTTTTCAGTATATGTTACTATTAGTATTCAGGAGAGATTTAGAAGTTTATTAGTCATTATAAACTACCCCGAGACGGCATTACATTGCATCATTGCTTTATTATGTAATAAATTGGTTTTGAAAATTAAGTGTTTACCTACTTAATTAGGGTTCGTCTATGTACATTTATTAATAATTTGATATAATTATAATAATACTATTATTATTTTATTAATAATAATTTATTAAGTTTTAATAATGATTTTTATGATACTGTATATTTATTTATTTATTTATGATACTGATATCATTTTTCTTATAAATTTAATTATATTATTTTTAATAAGTATATTTAGGCCCATGTGAAGAATACCAGACTTTCTGCCGTTATATTTCACTTTGCAGTTACCCCCATGTGAAGAATATCAGGTTTTCACAAAAAAACACAGGTTACAGACGGGTTGAATCTAACCAAAACAATAAACGAATTAGTATATGTACAGCTTATAAGACAGAAATTAGCGCTATAAAACACTTAATAAAGATAAATTAAAAAAACATAAAATTAAAAAAAATACAAAATCTTCATATATAAAATTCCAATAAAAAGTCCACCGAAAAGTGAAATCCTGGAATTCTTCACATGGGCGAGTATATTTTGGCCGACAATAATTTAATTATTTATTAAAGAAATAATTATTATAAGATTAAATTCAAGTCTTATAATCTAGCACTTTTACAGCTATATATAGACAGGGGAAGTGGACGCAAATCCCATCTTGGCGAATTAATATCCCGCCTCAGTTAAATTATCAATTTAGGGAAAGGAGCAGGTTACAGGGTTACAGTGGCATGTTATTTTAACCAAAACAATAAACTAAACAAAACAGTTTACAGTTTTATTTTTGAGAGTAATCAGCTGTTATTTGCGTCGAATTTCCCCTGGAGAGGGATTAATTTTTATTGCATCCAGTTCCCCCCCCCTATCTGGCTATATAATATTACAATTTCCGGCTCAAATAAATTTGGTGCATACTACAGGTACCTCCTATTTTCTACACATTAATAACCTTACCACCGATTTTAATCTCCCGATCCTTAATACCGATTTTTTTTTCATTTCATCTAGAGCAACATTTCATCAGAATTCTAAATCTGAAGTCTGTTTGTTTATAGCTTGTCCCGTTATCAAAATATCGTTTATTGTTTTGGTTAGAAAAGCCGGCAGCCTCTGTAATCTGCTCCTTTCCTTCAAATGGTATCAGACACTTATTCAAGTTACTTTATTTCACTAATAAATTTGTAAAACTTTTAGAGAGAAAGCAGTTTTTTCAAATAGTATATAATTATTAAATTTTATTTCTTACCTTATAGATAATTAATTAATTTTTGATTGGGCTGTGTATGGCATTTTCTCACCTATTAAATATAAATTGTAAATGTAATACAGTATGTACATGTAATTGATTTAATGTTACATCTATTATATTGAAATATAAATGGCTATATTTTATGATGCAATAAATTGAATTATTATTGGTTTCATTTAATTTTTAGTGTAATGTAATCTAATGTTATTATTTTCTTTCTAGATGGCCTTATTGTTAAAAATATTCGGAAATAATTGTATAATTATTAATTTTGTTATCAATCCTGTTTTAACCACCTCTGAATTTCCGGTATAGGTGCCACATTTTCTATTATAATTTAATATTTATGTAAAATAATGATTTAATTAATTTTTGTAAAATTAGTTGTTGCTTCTTATAGAAATTATATCCATTATTGTCAATAAACAATATATTGCCGATTGCCGCCTACGCGTCCCAGTGCTGGTTTGCCAACCGCGGCGACATGAAACTCATCGAGCAGCTACAGCACCGGGCCACGCGCTGGGTGACGTCGTCTGACCACCTCTATAAAGACAGACTCCTCCAACTTAAACTGCTTCCCCTCAACCTTTACCTGGAACTGCACGATCTCCTCCTGCTTGCTGCCATCATCAATAATCGGTTCGATTTTGAATGGCGTCCATTCGTCAAGTTTCATACGCCACCTGCTAACC
>JAUCBJ010005372.1:0-43317 GCA_032718475.1 Nemertoderma westbladi
ACACCAACATATTCAATATTTTGTACAGCCCTACAAAATTTGAGCCACGATAGAAATAGTCTGACCCACCTGGATGATCAAAATCTAACTCAGGATTAAACTTCGTTATTAGATGTCGACATTTATCTAAATCAGATGAGTTTCTAGGAATCCAAACCATTTCCTCGTCGCTTACCTCATTGGACACCCGCCTAACTATCGTAACATTGGAGCAATGCGTCCCAATGACGTCATCAATCGTGCGACTGATCTCCTCCGGAGCGATAAACACGACGAGATAATCCAATTCGGACTTGATCGAGAGAGATCGCCGGGATTCGATTCCGAGGAGTTGGAAGTTATTCTGATCCGCGGTTTGAAGGATTTCCCAAAGGGCCACACCGAATTTCGGTCTAACGATTAAAGTCACTGAAGCGAGGTCATCGAAATTGTCAGAAAAACTTTCGGTTTCAACACTTTTATCTACGTAGGCTCCTTGTGCATCAGATATCAGACTGCGGAGTCGCATCTTGCGAAAGGTCGGTTTATTTACGGGACCGTTCGGTTGGTCATTGCTCAAGCCATTAACCATCGTTGGTGATTTGTCGTCCTCCATTAGTCTTAACTTTTATTGGAAATCTACAACAAAGTCATTGCTAAATTCACAAACTAACAATTCGTCAATTTATTCGGGCCAAGATTTCAGTGCGTTAAGTTTCAGTTTTGTTAAAAAAAATTAGCATACAAGAAATCAGAAATTCTACCCAGGGGAGATCTATCTTATTGATTCTGAGTAAATTGACATAAAACAACCAAAACAAAAGATAGGCCTACTATACTACTCATGTAAGAGTTTTTTGGATAAATTATCTTATATAATATAATTTTTATACACGGCTGGGATGACAATTATGTAAAAATAATATGATAATATTATTATCAACTAGTTTTAACTGCACAGGCAAAAATTTGACTGTAAACATAATGCTATTCCTATTGTTCTTCGGTTATTGCTTTGCCATATATTTTATAATATATTATTTATATTACATATCGGCACAACGTTTACACCCTTAAAAAAACGTATAAACCTGTAGTTAAACAACTTAAGAGACAGACAGTAAGAAATTAACATCCGACCCATGGAATATAAAATAAGCTTATTATTCTACCTAACCTTTTATAGTGAATCCGTTGCCATAGATGGGACACGTTGAACTAATTGACTTACAGTTCAGTTTTACCTGCCTCATAAGTATAGCTCTTATGTATATTAATTAGACGTAAGGAACTAGGACTACGCACATAGAAACGCTTTAAGTGCGTGCTATCAGCTACATTATATGTTACAACAGCCTCCTACGCATGTACAGCTACTTAATGTACCACTCAAAGGAGTTATTTAATAATAACGTTCACGTTGTGAAGTCGGGTACAGCTTCATGAATTAATTATGCACAAGCATTAAGTGGAATACGTCTCGTTGAACATGAACACCCACGCTTGGATACATGGATAGTAATCTACTGTACGTAATCCCGTCGTGACTATAACTGCTCATACTGAACACGTTCAACCTCAACCACATAACCAGCACCATCAAGCACATAAAACAAGGTTGCAACTAACACTTCAATGAAACGCTTTCATGTATTAAATTATCCTAAATTTTCTTATACTAGGCTATATCCCCAATTAATTGTTGGTACCTCAGTTGTTTATACAGCTAACGACCTAAATAAAAGAAGAATGATGCAGGTACAACAAGATAATGAAAAAACGCAATCGGTGATTGAGACTTATTCATCCAATAAATTGCATTATTTTTGTAATTTGTAACATATCGTAAATATAACAATCCCTGTTAAAGAAGGATCCAGGGCGCGCAAATCTCGCGGCTTGTTGTATTAAAACTACGTTTAAGGTTAAAACTGACTTTGTGTGCACATCGTCCTTACAAGGTGTTTCCAGATAAAGCTATATCTTCGATATTAAAGATCTCGGATAGAGCGTTCAGGTTTTTCAAAGCAGGCCTACGTTTTTCTTTCCAAGAAAAGTTTTACTTTCATGTTCCCATTGTCAAATCACCCAAACACATTCCGCATTCAATCACAATAAACAATAACCAAAAATAATGATAACAAGGAACAAACTCTCGGAGTAAGATCGTCCAATGCGAGAGTTGTGACACATTTGTACATTTAAAATGTTACCGTAGGAAAAGCAGTAATTTATTCTCCACCAGAAACAATCTTGAACCAAGTTTTCTCTGCAATAGCTGTATTTTTACCGAACTTCCCTTTCATGATACAATTTTAGAATCAGAAACAGACGATTCATTCCTCACATCGCCTCTGCAAACTCCAAGTGATGCTGAGAGTGAAACTTTTAAATTTTTTAAGAAAAAAGGTCAGCATTTTTTGCATTTAAACGCACGATCTCTGCTTCCCAAACTTTCTGAAATTCGTATTTTAATCAATAAATCCAACCCAGCAGTTTTAACAATCTCTGAAACTTGGCTCGATGATAGTGTTTCTGATGGAGAAATTTATATTGATAATTACGTAGTTTTACGTAAGGATAGGGACAGACACGGTGGTGGTGTCTGTACTTACATTCGATGTGATTTAGCTTTTAATCGTAGGGAAGATTTAGAGTCTTGTGACGAAGTTTTACTGGTGGAACTTTTACTTCCTAAAACTAAACCTATTTTAATCGGTACTTTATATCGGCCCCCTAAACAATCAGATTTTTTGCAAAATTTTGAAAATACAATTTTATGTAATCTTAGGTCAGACTGTGAAATATATTTCTTAGGTGATTTTAATATCTGTTACCATCACAAAGCATCCCCCATCTGTAAACAGTACCAAAGTATTTTAAATTTGTTTGGTTTAAAACAAATTATTCGAGATTCTACCAGAATTACCAGTAAAACTTCTACTTTACTAGATCACATCCTTTGTAATAATACCGATAATATTTCTCAATCTGGGGTTTTACCGATAGGTCTAAGCGATCATTTTACAGTTTTCTGCACAAAAAAGACACAAAAATCTTTTTTCGGGGATCATAAAACAGTAACAGTTAGGTCTATGAAAAATTACAGCAAGGAACGCTTTTTAAGTTTGTTAGTTAATTCTGACTGGGAACCCTGTTTTAAGGCCGCTGACATTAACCTTGCGTACACTGTTTTTAAAGATATATTTCTAAAGGCACTTAATACTGTACACCAATTAAAGAAATTAGTCTTAAACAACGCACTGAGCCCTGGCTGACCTCGGGTATTCTTAGTAATATCAGAGAAAGAGATAACTATTTGTATAAATTTAGGAAATACCGTGTTTTAGCTGATTATAATAATTACTGCAAATATAGAAACCTTGTCCAACGGGAAATAAACAAAGCTGCATCTGAATATTTGTACAACAAAATAAGTGAGAATAAAGATAATCCTAAAAGTCTATGGTCTACCCTAAAATCTTTAGGTTATAAAAACCTTAAATCTAAATCGAATATTGTTCTGCAAGATAAAGGTGAGCTGATTCATGATCATACTCTAGTTAGTAATTTATTTAATAATTATTTTACTAATGTTGCCTCTAATTTAGTTAAGAAGTTACCGTTATCAAGTAACAAATATAGTATAGGGTCCGAAACTCTAAATAATTTTTATTTAGAAAAGTTACAAAATTCAGAAAAGTTATTTTTAAAACCCGTTTCTGAGGATTTCGTTTTTCAAAATCTACTTAGCCTATCAGCCTCAAAAAGTACCGGTCTAGACCTAATACCTGCCCGTTTTCTTAAGGATGGTGCTGAAGTACTTAAAGTGCCCATTACTTTTATTATTAATTACTCTATCGTAGATAATGTAGTACCAGACGAACTGAAATTAGCTAAGGTTGTTCCTCTGTATAAAAAGAATAGTAAAGTAGAACCCTGTAATTACAGACCTGTTAGTATCTTAAGTATTGTATCTAAAATTCTAGAACGTTCTGTTTTTCTACAGTTGGAGGCACATCTTAGTAGGCTAAATCTGATCTATGAACTACAGTCCGGTTTTCGTAAATCATATTCTACAGACACCTGCCTTATTAACTTAACTGATACAATTAGATGTAATAACGCAAAGGGTTTATTATATACTGGTATGGTAATGTTGGACCTACAAAAGGCTTTCGATACTGTAGATCATGAAATTCTGCTTGGTAAGTTAGGCCTGATGGGTGTAGGTTCTATAGACTGGTTCAAGTCCTACCTGTCAGACAGAGGTCAAACTGTAGTCATTAGCAAATCACAGTCTACTGTACAAGAGATTACCTGTGGTGTACCGCAAGGTTGTATATTAGGTCCTCTGCTTTTTGTATGCTATGTAAATGATATGATGAGTAGTATAGATCCCGATTTTAAACTCATTTTATATGCCGACGACAGTGCTCTTATTTTCTCTCATAAAGATCCTATCCATATTTCCCAAAAGTTAAGTGCAGTTCTAGAATCCTGTAATGAGTGGTTGGTTGATAATAATAAGCTATCCATTCACTACGGTAAGACTGAAAGTATTTTGTTTGGTTCCAAAAGAAAGTTAAAGAAGGTAACTAAGTTTGAAGTCACTAGTAATGGACATAAGATTGAAAATAAAAATGAAGTTAAATATTTAGGCACCACATTGGATAACTGCTTATCAGGAGAAAGCATAGTGAAAAATATTTTCTCGAAAGTCAACAGTAGGCTTAGGTTTCTATACAGAAATAAAAATAGTTTAAACACCGACTCCACGACTCCCGCAAGTTACTTTGCTCTTCTTTAATACAGTGTCACATGGACTATGCGTGCTCTTCTTGGTATGAAGGCTTAACCAAACAGCTTAAATGTAAATTACAAGTAGCTCAGAATAAAGTAGTACGATTTATTAAAGACTACAAACCTAGGCACCACCTAACTCCAGATGACTTTTCTGAATCTGGACTACTTAACTTAGATAGTAGAGAAGCAGCTACGCCTTAATTAACCATGTGCATAAAGTGTATAATGGTAAATGTCCCAATTACCTAAAACAAAAATTCAACAGAGTACGCGATACACACTCTTACAGTACCAGAGCTAGTGCTTCAAACTTCTACCTCCCGAATTGTAAATCCTTCGAATCTGATACTTTCTTTTTTAACGGCATTACAAATTGGAACGCTCTGCCTAATGAAATTAAAAACCTAAATAATCAACATTCTTTTAAATCTGCAGTTAAATCTCACCTCCGTGTGCAATGTAAAAATAGGTACAATAGTCCTACAGTAAGTTATTAGTTTATTAATTATTTACTATTTATACTGTAATTACGTTTTATATTGGTTTTAGGTTAGCGTAGTGTAATATTGTATTTGTAACCAAGTAACATAAAGGACCCTTTGGAAATAAGCTGCAAAGCTTTAGGGGTAATCCTATATGTTATGTTGGACAATACCTTTATACCGGTACATTGTTTGGTGTATTTGTTATTGTTCATACATAATGTATAAATAAATCTATCTATCTATGATATAACATAATGTTCCAGCATAACAGACAATATATTGACAACATATTGACCCTTCAACAATAAAACTTACACATTTAATTAAATCCAATATTCGTTACTAAGGTAAACCAGATCAGTAACTTCAAACCAAATTTTACTTTTTTGTGGCAATTGTAGAAGGTATGATTGACATAATAAGTGTGACTAGTTTTGAAATCCGAGCAGGCCGTGGTTGTGAGTTTTGCACCATAACGAGCAATCGCCCTTGAGCAGATTCGGACCATAGAAACAGTTGGAGAGCGGCGAGACGACTTCTGAAACGGGCTTGATGCCAACCTAGAGCTTACTTCCTTCGTGAGCAAAGTTAGTGCGCCAAAGAGTATTTTAAGAGAAAAACATGGTAATAAAGGCATGAAATCAAATGCATTTTTTTTCATTTATTACTTTATAACGTAAGAGTTCATCTATTATATCATTAACTGTATAATAATATGATAAAGAAGGATTATAAAATAAGACGAACGGCACATTAAATAATAGTACCTAATTGTCTTTACTACTTGAATAACTGACAGCACAACAACCTTGCCTACATACAACACAAACTCACAAACGGTGTCCTCAATCAGACACAACATATACAACTAGGTATATAATACAATATATTATTAAGAAATATACAGAATTCAATAAATAAAACAAGTTTACTGCAAACAAGTACTATAATGTGATACAAACAATAACTGTGGGATAATAATATTGTGATTGATTGCTCTTTATGGAACAACAAAACCTTTAGCAATATAGGGATCTAAACAGTAGTTATAGGAATACCCGATACCAAAGCACATACGGTAGACCCAGAATAGTTGGAGGGTAGATCCAGAATGGTTGGAGGTAGATCCAGAATGGTTGGAGGGTAGATCCAGAATAGTTGGAGGTAGATCCAGAATGGTTGGAGGTAGATCCAGAATGGTTGGAGGGTAGATCCAGAATAGTTGGAGGTAGATCCAGAATAGTTGGAGGTAGATCCAGAATGGTTGGAGGTAGATCCAGAATGGTTGGAGGGTAGATCCAGAATAGTTGGAGGTAGATCCAGAATAGTTGGAGGTAGATCCAGAATAGTGGGAGGTAGATCCAGAATAGTTGGAGGTAGATCCAAAATAGCTGGAGGTAGATCCAGAATAGTTGGCGGTAGATCCAAAATAGTTGGGGGGTAGATCCAGAATAGTTGGAGGTAGATCCAGAATAGTTGGAGGTAGATCCAGAATAGTTGGAGGTTGATCCAGAATAGTTGGGGGGTAGATCCAGAATAGTTGGAGGTAGATCCAGAATAGTTTGAGGTAGATCCAGAATAGTTGGAGGTAGATCCAGAATAGTTGGAGGTAGATCCAGAATAGTTGGAGGTAGATCCAGAATAGTTGGAGGTAGATCCAGAATAGTTGGAGGTAGATCCAAAATAGTTGGGGGGTAGATCCAGAATAGTTGGAGGTAGATCCAGAATAGTTGGCGGTAGATCCAGAATAGTTGGAGGTAGATCCAGAATAGTTGGGGGGTAGATCCAGAATAGTTGGGGGGTAGATCCAGAATGGTTGGCGGTAGATCCAGAATAGTTGGGGGTAGATCCAGAATAGTTGGAGGTAGATCCAGAATAGTTGGGGGGTAGATCCAGAATAGTTGGAGGTAGATCCAGAATAGTTTGGAGGTAGATCCAGAATAGTTGGGGGGTAGATCCAGAATAGTTTGGGGGTAGATCCAGAATGGTTGGCGGTAGATCCAGAATAGTTGGGGGTAGATCCAGAATAGTTGGAGGTAGATCCAGAATAGTTGGGGGGTAGATCCAGAATAGTTGGAGGTAGATCCAGAATAGTTGGGAGGTAGATCCACAATAGTTGGGGGTAGATCCAGAATAGTTGGCGGTAGATCCACAATAGTTGGAGGTAGATCCAGAATAGTTGGGGGGTAGATCCAGAATAGTTGGAGGTAGATCCAGAATGGTTGGCGGTAGATCCAGAATAGTTGGAGGTAGATCCAGAATAGTTGGAGGTAGATCCAGAATAGTTGGAGGTAGATCCAGAATAGTTGGAGGTAGATCCAGAATAGTTGGGGGTAGATCCACAATAGTTGGAGGTAGATCCAGAATAGTTGGAGGTATATCCACAATAGTTGGAGGTAGATCCAGAATAGTTGGGGGGTAGATCCAGAATAGTTGGAGGTAGATCCAGAATAGTTGGAGGTAGATCCAGAATAGGTGAAGGTAGATCCAGAATAGTTGGAGGTAGATCCAGAATAGTTGGAGGTAGATCCAGAATAGTTGGAGGTAGATCCAGAATAGTTGGCGGTAGATCCAGAATAGTTGGAGGTAGATCCAGAATAGTTGGCGGTAGATCCAGAATAGTTGGAGGTAGATCCAGAATAGTTGGCGGTAGATCCAGAATAGTTGGCGGTAGATCCAGAATAGTTGGAGGTAGATCCAGAATAGTTGGAGGTAGATCCAGAATAGTTGGAGGTAGATCCAGAATAGTTGGAGGTAGATCCAGAATAGCTGGAGGTAGATCCAGAATAGTTGGGGGGTAGATCCAGAATAGTTGGCGGTAGATCCAGAATAGTTGGGGGTAGATCCAGAATAGTTGGAGGTAGATCCAGAATAGTTGGGGGGTAGATCCAGAATAGTTGGAGGTAGATCCAGAATAGTTGGCGGTAGATCCAGAATAGTTGGAGGTAGATCCAGAATAGTTGGAGGTAGATCCACAATAGTTGGGGGTAGATCCAGAAATGTTGTTGTAGATCCCTAGTACAAAAGATTGTGTTCCCCCACTCACACATATACGTTAATCCTGCAGTGTTACAAAATTCATATGAATTGAATAATTTACAATGAAAATATAAACTTTGCTACCAAATTTAAGGGTTTCTTTCTTGTACTCATAAATCGGAGATACTTAAAATAAAGTATTTCTTCTTGATTACATTACATTACCCCACCCAGACATCGGTGTTTTACTATATTGCCATTTGCAAGCCATGTTCGAGTCTATTAATAGTCCTTAATGTAAATTGACCATTAAATAAATCGATGACTTTACTATATGTAGATGATTGTGTTATAAATAAAGAAGACAAGGCAGTGGAGGATCGAGTGCGGTTGGCGCTACGAGGAAGAAGGGGAAGAACTGCTGGAGGAAGCATCGTCATCATCTTCGTCGGAGGCGCAGGAAGAATCGGAGGACTCAGTGGTACGCGGAGGCGGAAAGTGTTGGGGAGGGGGAGTTGTTCCGTCGTCCTGCAGCCACGCGTGGGAGAGACACTGTCCGGCACTGGCCCGCTTACTTGGATCCATCGCGAGCATTGGCAAGAGGAAGTCCGCGAAGGATCCCGCCTCACTGGCGGTCCATTCGTACTTCTCGGTAAGAACGTCAGTCAACGGCCACGGTCGAAGTTTCGTTATGTGACGAAGTTGCCCTGTAAGATTGTGATAATGTCATCAATTCAAACTAGATATTAAACTTAGTTATTAATATAATTTCTATTTACTGAGCTTGTGTGACAATTTGTGACAGAGGGGGGAGGGGGCTGTCAAAAATCGGAAAAATTTGCGTGACATACTTTATGAACGCCCCCTTAAGGAACAAACTGGGACTAGATTTTGCTGCGGTACACTAGATTTGGCTGCGGTACACTAGATTTGGCTGCGATACACCAGATTTGGCTGCGGTACACTAGATTTGGCTGCGATACACTAGATTTGGCTGCGGTACACTAGATTTGGCTGCGGTACACTAGATTTGGCTGCGGTACACTAGATTTGGCTGCGGTACACTAGATTTGGCTGCGGTACACTATATTTGGCTGCGGTACACTAGATTTGGCTGCGGTACACTAGATTTGGCTGCGGTACACTAGATTTGGCTGCGGTACACTAGATTTGGCTGCGGTACACTAGATTTGGCTGCGGTACACTAGATTTGGCTGCGGTACACTAGATTTGGCTGCGGTACACTAGATTTGGCTGCGGTACACTAGATTTGGCTGCGGTACACTAGATTTGGCTGCGGTACACTAGATTTGGCTGCGGTACACTAGATTTGGCTGCGGTACACTAGATTTGGCCGGGGACATGGATCATTTATTTTTCCACTTAACAGTATTGGTATCTTTGAACTTTTACTCTATTTTTTTTAAAATTAGCTGCATCGCTGACCATTTTCTTCTCCGTATTTACTTTTTTGAACATCTGAATCCATAAAATGAAGTGTGAAAATTGGACACAGCTTTGGGTCATAGTACAAGTGGGTGGCAGCATTGGGGGGGGAGTAATAATTAGCCTCACCTTTTCGGTTAAAGAATTCCTTGGAATATTTCCCACTGAGAGAAAGTTTAGGCTCGATGGTTCCCAGTAGTTCTATGGTGTGGGCGATGTGGTCCTCGTCTCGAGAATAATCGTCCCCGGAATGGGGTTCGAAGAGATAGTCACCCGTAGCCAGCTCGAACGCCTGTCGGAATAAATATAATGTACCTCGGTAGGTTGGAATAATACGATGGTAACCAACTACGTTGTAGCGCTCATAAGGAATGTACCGCGGAGTTACTACTACCGCTACCGTTTAGACTTACCATACAAGCGGTGCTCCATATATCAGCAGGACAATCGTACCCGGCACCCAGTAGCACCTCCAGACTGCGGTACTGCCGTGTCTGTATGTCCTCCGTGAAGTGATGGAAAGTCCAACACGCGTTACCCAAGTCTGCTATTTTCACATTAATCTTATCGATGTTGTATTCAAGGCCAGTCCTAGGGTCCACTACTATACCTAAAATATCAATCAAACAGTTTGCGTACAATTAATACATTAATTACATTAATACATTAATACAATTAGTACATTAATAATTATCAATTAGGGAATTCCCTAAGGATTTACGAGAACAAAACAGATTTTAAAAAAATGTGTTGGGATAAAAATTTATATAATTGCAAATTTTCATTTATGCAGAAAATGCGTTATATTAGCCTAATGGTAATTATAATGAATTACTTACGATCGGGGCGGCCTAATATATCTTGCGTCTCAGCGGGTTTCAGGATATCCGCCAATATCTTGTCGATATTGTGGCTCTCCTCACCATCATCTCCTACATCATCGGGACCGGTTGCGTTGCCGTTAACAAGAACAACATCATCATCACTAGGTTTAACAACTTCATCGGCTGATGAATCCACTTTCCCATTTTGCAATGTATCCCCTGAATGGTCAACTAAACAAAATAATAATCAATCCTAAAAAATAGCACTTTATGACATCTAGGGCTTTCAGTCCTAAAAAATAGTACTTTATACCTTCTATGTCTTTCGTTCCCAAAAAATAACTTTATAGCATCTAGGGCTTTTAGTCCTAAAAGACAGCCCTTTATCCATCCCGGATTTTTATTGGTAGTGCGGTAACGGTTTTATTACCGTTTAGATGGGTTGCTACTCACCGGTTGGCTCGATTGCTAGATCATCATCTTTCTCGTTCTTCCCGCTTCCCTCTCCAGTGACCTCGGTACGGTTGTGACTGTTTTCTCGATCCTCATTGTTACATTCGGAAGTATTAGAGCGAGGGGGAGGCGAATGATGATTCTCAGCACCACCAGATGACGTAGCACCATCGGTGCAAGCACCGTTGCCATCCGTACCATGTAGATTATTTACATCATCGCCATCTATTTAGGATATACAAAAACTAGATACTTTCATCCGCATTTTCCACTTTTCGGTCAAAATGAAAAGGACTAAATGGATTAAATATGAAGATTCATTACTTATCTTGTAGTTCTTGGGATGTAATTGCTATCACTAGTTTATTTTTTTCTATCCTATTGCTTCATTTCAAATTTCAGGTTATACTCCTAGAAACAAATTATTTTCTTTACAGAGAGAAGCCCAGGTACTCTCACCAGATGGCGAGACTGAGTTCTTCCCATTCATTGATGGTGTACAGGTGCTTTGGTGCCAGGCGACACAATGGCTGCATTACTATTCAGAATTGTATTGGATTACGCGATGAGGGTGGATTACGCCACCAAGGGCAAAAGATCTTGGATTCACACTACAAGAACGCAGAAGTAGTAGATATCCGGCAACTACAATCACTGACACCGACTTTGCGGATGACATCGCCCTGCTCCCTAATACGCTAGCAGATGCACAGCTTCTACTGAATAAAGTGGAGAGGGCTGTTAAGAGGTTGGATTGCATAAAATGCTACCAAGATGACTTTTAATGTTAGTTAATGGAAACTTAAGCAGTGTCGATAAAAATCAATTAGCGAATGTCGACGACGCTTTATGGTACAATACAACCTGTAACAACCACACTTCGTGAACGTAGACTATGATTCAATGGGCAGTGCTGGAGTAGTCAAGATATCTGATACTCTGGTAGAATATCTGGTATCTACTACTATGGCTCCTGGTAGTGGTAATGGTATATGCCGGGGGTGATTGTTAGTACCATAATATGGTAGAATATATACATTAGAATAATGTGGTCAAACAACAAAAATCGGCACCTATTTTTCCAATGCAATATATTTACAAAATAATAATTGGTTTAATAACAATGTTCGATATTAGATCTGGGACATCGAAATTCAAATTATGGCAATGTCCTAAAGTTAATATGTAAAGCGGAGTAGCTGTTTGGTTATTTCAAAAAAATGAAACATTCTTTAACATTATTCCGAAAGGTTTTACATCAAAAGGGTGAATTGTTTGTCTTCGTTACCTAATAGTTTAATTTTGAAGACAAAATGTTCGTTCGAGATTTTTGTTGTTAACATCATTTCATCGTCATCATCAACATCATTTCGAAAAAGACTTGCAATTAATCTTAGTGAACTCGATTTTACTTGTGTTTTTGACAGGGTAAATCCCATTTCAAAGTGGTCCGATAATCGATTGTCGTTGTTAAGCAATAACGATATCGTTAATATTGACCTATTCGCCTTTATTCGCATAGTCTAACACATCACTAATAAAACTGTCCTCGTTAAAATTCTATATAATTTAAAATTAAGAATTTTTCTGCAATCAAAATATCACCACGTAGATTTTACTCTTGTAGTTGTTTTCACATTTCGAATGTAATTTGCATTTTGGTTTATAATACCAGATACCAGATCTAGTATTCTGGTAACCAGAACTAGGATTGTTTTATTGCATTGTTTTTTCAAACCGGAATCGCCACAGATCTGACAACATTTCGCGGAATACCCAAAACTAACACTTTAATAGGGCTTTCCATTTAAGCTACATTATTTTGCGGACACAATTTTTGGAATTAACAGAGGTTTAGGAATTAACAGAGCTTTAAATAGAACCGCTACTTGGGAAAAGCGCGTTAGAATGAATGAATGTAATTACCATGGGACTAGCTTAGAAAGCGTGGCTGTACACGAAGTGGGGCATTCGTGCAGCCATAACAAAAATTAAGTTTCAACTAGAAAGAATTATAAACAAAACCTACGCATATGTCCCCTAATCACTTTTACCCCTTAGTGGTACACTGCAGGGTAACTTTCAGACCTCAAAAAACGCAGTCTGACAGACCACTAGCGGTAAACTGGAGGACTGAAGATGGATTAACGTCCAGAGGTTTTCACATGGAGTTGCATCCCCACCAAGCTTCAACGGATCAAAATTAAGAAAACCGTGGAAGGTTTTCAGTTTGAGCATTTCGCCCACTAGCGGTAGACAGGAGAACTGCTGACGACCGATGACCTTTCACAAAGACGCAGCATGTGGTTTTCTACATACAATGCCAAGATTCAGCTTAAACGGATTAAAATCTCGGAGATGTGAGTGCATTTCCACTTTCAGACATTTTGCACTCGAGCGGGAGACTGAAGAACTGCAGACGGATTAGCCCAAGGCGTCCTCCTGTCCTGGTTTAGCCACATTGAATCAAATGTTTAGAAATGAATGAACAGTGTCCGTATACTATAATTCGGGTGTTTGAAAAAGGTGGACTGGACACAGAAAACATGGACAATGGACAGACCAATCACGGACAATTTGCGTCACACAGCATGTCCACCCTTTTCAGCTTTGTTGTAAAACCTTAATTAAAACTGTCATGTAACGAATTGTAACCCCTTAAATATTTAAACCACTGAAATATTTTGGGTCCTAAATTCCACAAAATCGGGACTTTAAGGTTACCGGTATAGGGTTAATGGCAGTTTTAATTAGGGTTAGGGCCTGACCAACTAACCCAACCACAAAAATAAACCAACAAATCTAAGTTAAAGTGCTGTACGGTACGCTAGACCTACTATTTATTATACCGGTACTGTAAGGCTATAGGGGGCAATCCGCGCGGGGGGGGGGGGGGGGGGGGGGGGGGGGTAGATACTCCTAGGACACCGGCAGCATTCTTAATGCAGCTGCTTCCAGCATGCCCGTTATAGATAGATAATTGATTGATACCTGAAAAAGGTGGACAGTCCAATCACTAAAAATATCATTGCTTTAATACGTTTCTGATTGGTCAGACTATTATCTATGTTTTTTGTGCATGTCTCCAGTCCACCTTTTTCAAACACACATCTTATTCCCAATTATGTAACTAAGAAAGCGAAATTTGAAAAAGGTGGACAGACCAATTGCTACAAACTGCTTTGTGTAATACGTTTCTGATTGGTCTGTCCGTTGTCCATGTTTTTTGTGTCCAGTCCACCTTTTTCCAACACCCCTATAATTCACCACTAAAACTACAAAAATTCACTAGCCTACACAACACACCAACAACACAACAGTCTGAATGTCTGACAGTAGTACCGGTATCACATACCATACAGTAGTATCACGTATATCTGATCTCAGTATCTGGCGCTCACACAGTCGCACTCTGGAAAACATACTGACATACCTGTTAATTTCCGAGCGACAACGTTTGTGATCACGTCGTAGCCAAGCAATGGCGTCATCGAAAGGAGCCAACACATATAATCGACAAAATTGGGAGAATGCGGAATTCCCGATACTCTGTCAGACCTGCCTCGGCGACAATCCCTACATACGGATGACCAAGGAGAAATTCGGCAGGGAATGTAAAATCTGTAACCGGCCCTTCACGATATTCCGGTGGTGTCCGGGGCGAGGTATGCGGTTCAAGAAAACCGAGGTCTGCCAGACTTGCTCCAAGATGAAGAACGTTTGCCAGACGTGTCTACTGGACTTGGAGTACGGCCTGCCGGTGCAGGTGCGAGACCACGCGCTCAACATTAAAGACGACATGCCCAAATCGGACGTGAACAAGGAATACTACACGCAAAACATGGAGCGGCAGCTGGAGGACGCCGACGGGGACAACAAGGCGGTGGGGGCGTTGGCTGGGAAGGCCAACGCGCCGAGCGACACGCTAATGAAACTCGCGCGCACGACGCCCTACTACAAGCGGAACCGCCCGCACATCTGCTCCTTCTGGGTGAAGGGCGAGTGTAAACGCGGCGAGGAGTGCCCCTACCGACACGACCGACCGACCGACCCGGATGATCCGCTCGCCGAACAGAACCTAAAGGATCGATTCTACGGGATAAACGACCCGGTCGCGGATAAACTCCTCCGTCGAGCCGCCGACGCCCCGGCGCTGAGAGCCCCCGACGACGCCACCGTAACCACTCTGTATCTAGGCAACCTCGAGACGGGGACCACCCCTGAGCACATCCGCGACCTTTTCTACCAATACGGGGAGATTCGCGGCATTACGATGGTGCCAAAGACGCAGTGCGCCTTCCTGCAGTACACGACGCGGAAAGGAGCCGAGTTGGCGGCCGAGAAATCCTTCGGGAAGGCGACGATACTAGGGAGGAGAGTAACGGTGAACTGGGGGAAGAGTGCCGGGAAGCCGGAGAAAGTTGAGTCGGTGGAGGAGGGGGGAGGGAGTAAGTTACAGCCGGTACCGGGGCTGCCTGGGGGGCCGATAGGGGGGCCTCCAATGGGTCCGATAGTGGGGCCCCCAGGGGGACCACCTCCGATTGGTCGCCATCCCGGGTTCCCCCCGCCCAACTACTTCGGGTTGATGGGCGGACCCTCCCACCCCGCTATGCCCCCCGCCATGATGTTCCGTATCCCCCCGCCCCCCGGACTGGCGCCTGGGCCCCCCGGGTTCAATCCCGCGCCGGGTATCGTGCCCCCACCCCCCGCCATACACTACCCCTCACAGGACCCACACAGAATGGGATCCACCAGTCGTACAGAATCCACACCCGATGACTGAACTGATACGATGGTTTCTGTTTGTACTATAAATAAACTCCGTGTGTGTGTGTGTGTGTGTGTGTGTAGCCCTTTAGTTGTTTGGTTTATATTATAACATATTTAAACCTTCTATCTGTAAACTCATTATTTTGGTTATTACACACCTGTACCTGGGCATTTATTTGCATCAATTTCGGCAAGTTGCTGTCTTTGTAGATCTAAAAGCTCCTGTTGCTTTCGTAGTTTCTTTTTTAACTTCTTTTTCTTATTTTTCGACATTGTACTGGATATCTGGGATAGACACAAAATTGATAGGCCTATATAAATCGTACAACCCGTGATAGTCGATGTTTTAGAAACTTATTAGATTTATTCATAAAAAATTCGACCGCTCAATTAAAAATGATTACGTAGTTTACATTATAAATAAGTTGAATGACTTTTAGCGAACGAGTAACTTACCTCATTGGCCATCTTGCGTTCCCCTTTAGCAGTGCTGACACTGCTGGTAGGTAAGGGGGTTCCCGCTTGGAACAACATGGTAGCATCGCGAGCTAACTTCCTCACGTGCTCGTCGTCCACGCATAACAGAATGTTCTCTGGTTTAATGTCAGTGTGGAGGATTTTACACTTTGTGTGCAGATAATCTAAACCTTCCAAGACCTGTAATGCAAAGTATATAACATGTTAGTTGCCGATGACTAGACCAAAGTAAGAAACTAGCGTACTGAGACAGGTATTATATTGTTGAATAATTAGTCACTAACCTGTCGTATAATGAGTTTGACAACCGGTAAAGGAAGACCCTGGTAATTCGTTTTAATGATCATCTTGAGTAGATGATGGCCAAGCACTTCAAAGACCATGCAGACGTGATGACCATTGACTCCAGATATCTTAAAATCGTCGAGAAGTTGCACAACACGGGCTCCCTGAAATATAAATAAAATTTAGTCAGAAAAGCGTGGGAAGTTTGAAATCATGCTTGTTAGGGTTAGGTTACATGAATTATTTCCGATAAGTTTAATTGAGGTAAAGATTAAAACGTTTAACTTCTTCTTAGGGTGGATTGGTATAAGCAATGCTCACTCATTTATCACAAAAATATTGTTAAGTCAGAGCACAAAGGTAACATTCAATTATTAACTGCTGAAACTATACCAGGTAGGTAGGCCTATCCCTACAGTCTGCTACTAATTGTGGTTTCAAAATTTGTGATAGGACCACCTAGTGCTTAGTGCTATATACCACCGGTATATTGTGTAAAATTCAACAATAATTTATTAAATTTGGTTATCATGATAGCTTTAAGATCATATGGAGTTCAAACATTTCAGCATCGTATCAGGAAACACCACCTACGATGTGTTATTGGAAGGAGTTACAGCGATAGGGGACAAGGGACGTATCCCACACCCACACAAGATGGTTATTCCGAAATATTCTCAACTCAGCGCTTGGAACTTATTAATGAATTGAGAGACAATTTTTACGTCCAGGAAAACTTTATCGATGAATCCGAAGAAATTACTTTAGTAACGGAATTGGAGGGAAATTTAAAAAGATTGAAATACGATGAAGATCACTGGGACAACGCGATTCTAAAATACCGAGAAGTAGAGAAAAGTAACTGGAGAGTTGAAGGTAACAGGGCAATTATAAATAAAATAATAGAATTTAGCGGTATTCCCGTCGAGCTGGTGTTACCCAGGCAACACGTGTTAGACCTAGCCGCGGAGGGAGCCATCCTACCTCATGTAGACGCCGTGAGGTTCTGTGGACCAACCATCGCCGGACTAAGTATGTTATCCCAGTCGGTAATGCGTTTGGCCAAGTCCACGGATAAGTCTGCGTTCGCAGACGTGTTGTTACCAAGACGGTCGTTGTACGTGATGCGAAACTGCGCGAGGTACGATTACTCCCACGAGATATTGGACGCTCCCAGATCCCAATTCCGAGGTGCGACAATAGCCAAAGGACGCAGAATATCCCTGTTAATTCGAATGCAACCCGAACAGGAAAGGAATTCATTTTGAATTAATAATTCGATTTCCCGTTGATAATGACAGTTTCCGCCCCAGACAGAGAGAGGACAGAACTACGATAAGAGATGAAGATCAAAGAACTCTCGTCTAACTGACAACAGGAGGGCAACCCGGTTGTTTGTATCCAAACTAACCTGTTGCATCAGGACCAGTTGTTTCAAGACATATTGAATCCAATATTTTTCAAAAGGCAGAATAATATTAATTCATTTACAACGGAATAACAAAGAACCGCCACGCATCGTAATTTATTTTTTAGAATAAAATTAATCATACGTATAATATACCGGTAATTATCATTATGTGATTTAATCAGAACTTTGGATGAACAACTCTCAACAAAATGAACACGTCATCGGCTCGAATTGAACCCGCGTCTCGTAATAAGCGTTCAGGAATGCTGACAACTACATCGATGATGCTCATGGAATACCCCTGGCCCAGAGAAGGACTCGGTTTTTAAGAGAAGGCCGGTTTTTAACGGCCCGGGCCCGTCAGTTAATTTATAATTTCCTAAACATTACACCATAAAATAAAATTTTTTTATGATCTTTTTATGACTTTTCTGTTCAATCTACTGTACACACACGACTGGAACACTGCTGGGGGATTACCGTTCCGACAAAGACAGCATATGGATGGTTGACGGTCTAGCATGTATGTGTATATCTTCGAAGTTACAGCTTGAACGGGTCGGTCTAGTACAAATCTGCCAAGTTTCAGCTTAAACGGATTAAAAGCAAAGAAACGGGAGGTACGCGTACATACAGTAACTGGACAATTATTAACTGCACAGCTGGCACTTTGTTGTATTTTAAATTTACCTCCAAAATATGTGTATTATATTATTTCATTAATTTTTTTCTAGTTGAATTATATTACATTAATTTTTTTCCTGGTTGAATTATATTTGATTAATTTCTTTTTGTATTGAATTATATTTCATTTATTTATTTTAATATTTCCCATTTTAAAAATTATGAAATTTGCCACATTCAGCCACCGTAATAAACGATGCTGTTACAAATTGAGTGAAAGGAGCATTTTAAATTGACAAGCTCTTCTAAAACCTTAAACGATGTAATTCCCAATTTATATTATGTTATAGTGCATTAATGATAATGCTCTCCCTAGCGAAAAATATCAACCGCCCCTATTTGGGCTCGAACCCGGTACCTATAGGTTTCAATTTCAAACTTTCGGTTATCATCAGCCGAGTGTGTGTCCTAAGACCACTGAGCTAACAGGGCCAAATAACTCTGGATTCAATGGGAAAAAATTCGGACTTCTCAAAACACCACTGCTCACAAACAACCCGCGAGTACCCCAAAACACCCCGTGTGTACCCCACTGCTCACAAACACCCCGCGAGTACCACACTGCTCACAAACACCCCGCGAGTACAACACAGCTCCCAAACACTCAACGAGTACCACACAGCTCCCAAACACCCCATGTATACTCCACTGCTCAAAACACCACTGCTCACAAACAACCCGCGAGTACCCCAAAACACTCCATGTGTACCCCACTGCTCACAAACACCACTGCTCACAAACACCCCGCGAGTACCCCACTGCTCACAAACACCCCGCGAGTACAACACAGCTCCCAAACACTCCGTGAGTACCACACAGCTCCCAAACACCCCGTGTGTACCCCACTGCTCACAAACACCACGCGAGTACAACAAAGCTCCCAAACACCCAGCGAGTACAACACAGCTCCCAAACACCCCACGAGTACAACACAGCTCCCAAACACCCCGCGAGTACAACACAGCTCCCAAACACTCAACGAGTACCACACAGCTCCCAAACACCCCATGTATACCCCACTGCTCAAAACACCACTGCTCACAAACAACCCGCGAGTACCCCAAAACACCCCATGTGTACCCCACTGCTCACAAACACCACTGCTCACAAACACCCCGCAAGTACCCCACTGCTCACAAACACCCCGCGAGTACAACACAGCTCCCAAACACCCCGCGAGTACAACACAGCTCCCAAACACACCGCGAGTACAACACAGCTCCCAAACACTCAACGAGTACCACACAGCTCCCAAACACCCCATGTAGGCCTATACCCCACTGCTCAAAACACCAGTGCTCACAAACAACCCGCGAGTACCCCCAAACACCCCATGTGTACCCCACTGCTCACAAACACCCCGCGAGTACAACACAGCTCCCAAACACTCCGTGAGTACCACACAGCTCCCAAACACCCCGTGTGTACCCAACTGCTCACAAACACCCCGCTAGTACAACACAGCCCCCAAACACCCCGCGAGTACAACACAGCTCCCAAACACTCCGTGACTACCACACAGCTCCCAAACACCCCGTGAGTACAACACAGCTCCCAAACACTCCGTGAGTACCACACAGATCCCAAACACCCCGTGTGTACCCCACTGCTCACAAACACCACAGCTCCCAAACACCCCGCGAGTACAACACAGCTCCCAAACACTGCGTGAATACCACACAGCTCCAAAACACCCCGTGAGTACAACACAGCTCCCAAACACTCCGTGAGTACCACACAGCTCCCAAACACCCCGTTAGTACAACACAGCTCCCAAACACTCCGTGAGTACAACACAGCTCCCAAACACTCCGTGTGTTGTGTACCCCACTGCTCACAAACACCACAGCTCCCAAACACCCCGCGAGTACGACACAGCTCCCAAACACTCCGTGAGTACAACACAGCTCCCAAACACTCCGTGTGTTGTGTACCCCACTGCTCCCAAACACCACAGCTCCCAAACACCCCGCGAGTACGACACAGCTCCCAAACACCCCGTGTGTACCCCAATGCTCACAAACACCCCGTGTGTACCCAACTGCTCACAAACACCCCGCTAGTACAACACAGCCCCCAAACACCCCGCGAGTACAACACAGATCCCAAACACTCAACGAGTACCACACAGCTCCCAAACACCCCATGTAGGCCTATACCCCACTGCTCAAAACACCACTGCTCACAAACAACCCGCGAGTACCCGAAAACACCCCATGTGTACCCCACTGCTCACAAACACCCCGCGAGTACAACACAGCTCCCAAACACTCCGTGAGTACCACACAGCTCCCAAACACCCCGTGTGTACCCAACTGCTCACAAACACCCCGCTAGTACAACACAGCCCCCAAACACCCCGCGAGTACAACACAGCTCCCAAACACTCCGTGAGTACCACACAGCTCCCAAACACCCCGTGTGTACCCAACTGCTCACAAACACCCCGCTAGTACAACACAGCCCCCAAACACCCCGCGAGTACAACACAGCTCCCAAACACTCCGTGAGTACCACACAGCTCCCAAACACCCCGTGTGTTGTGTACCCCACTGCTCACAAACACCCCGCGAGTACAACACAGCTCCCAAACACCCCGCGAGTACAACACAGCTCCCAAACACCCCGCGAGTACAACACAGCACCCAAACACTCCGTGACTACCACACAGCTCCCAAACACCCCGTGAGTACAACACAGCTCCCAAACACTCCGTGTGTTGTGTACCCCACTGCTCACAAACACCACAGCTCCCAAACACCCCGCGAGTACAACACAGCTCCCAAACACTGCGTGAGTACCACACAGCTCCAAAACACCCCGTGAGTACAACACAGCTCCCGAACACTCCGTGATTACCACACAGCTCCCAAACACCCCGTTAGTACCACACAGCTCCCAAACACTCCGTGAGTACAACACAGCTCGCAAACACTCCGTGTGTTGTGTATCCCACTGCTCACAAACACCACAGCTCCCAAACACCCCGCTAGTACGACACAGCTCCCAAACACTCCGTGTGTTGTGTACCCCACTGCTCACAAACACCACAGCTCCCAAACACCCCGTTAGTACAACACAGCTCCCAAACACTCCGTGAGTACAACACAGCTCCCAAACACTCCGTGTGTTGTGTACCCCACTGCTCACAAACACCACAGCTCCCAAACACCCCGCGAGTACGACACAGCTCCCAAACACTCCGTGTGTTGTGTACCCCACTGCTCACAAACACCACAGCCCCCAAACACCCCGCGAGTACAACACAGCTCCCTAACACTCAGTGAGTACCACACAGCTCCCAAACACCCCGTGAGTACAACACAGCTCCCAAACACTCCGTGAGTACAACACAGCTCCCAAACACTCCGTGAGTACCACACAGCTCCCAAATACCCCGCGAGTACAACACAGGTCCCAAACACCCTGCGAGTACAACACAGCTCCCAAACACCCCGTGTGTACCCCACTGCTCACAAACACCCCGCGAGTACCCCACTGCTCACAAACACCCCGTGTGTACCCCACTTATCAGGCACCCTGTGAGTATACGACATACACAGTTTACACCGCGCGAGTACCACACAGTTGTTCATAAACAAACCAAATAAATATCGTTAACAAAAACTTACATGTGGATCATCTGGATCGCCGTCTCTGACGCACTTCAGTAGTTTAATCTCATCCAACGCGGTTTCAGTGTAATGCTGCGCCGATTTAACTACTTTTAAAGCGACATATCTCTTGGACCTGGAGAAAAATAAATAACGGTAAGTAAGGAATTATAATAATATCCAAAATAACTAACAAATTATAGCATATCTGGAACGAAGCTCAAGTGGTTGGTAGACCTATTGCAATGAGGTACGGTAACTACATATACCGGTACATATATGGTGGCGGCATATCACTTACTACATTGTTAAAGCCAAGCTCTAAACATTCAATCCAAACGCTTAAAGCCCACATGTCCGCACATTGCACTCTTGTACTGTGGCAACCTCGTGGTATGAACAGACATGGTGGCCAGCCAATAACTTTCCCTTACCGGGGCTACTCAAATAAACTTTACATTATCTTTGTGTCTTTCTGTATATTCTGTGTATTTCTGTTGTTGTCCCATGTTCAGTGGGACAACATGTCCCACTGAACATGGGACAACAACAGAAGGTACATATTGTCCCCGGGGTTACAATGTTGCCCCCTGGGGTACATGTTGTCCCGAGGGTACATGTTGCCCCCGGGAGTACATGTTGTCCCGAGGGTACATGTTGCCCCCGGGAGTACATGTTGTCCCGAGGGTACATGTTGCCCCCGGGGGTACATGTTGCCCCGAGGGTGTTGCCCCCGGGAGTACATGTTTTATTTTAATTTATTTCATCTCCTTAGGGAGATAATGGGTAAATCTTTAACCCTTTAAACTCCCCTAAAATTCTGAGAAAGTAAATTTTTAAGAATAAAATGATTGCTTCAAATCGCCAGTAAAAGCAAATTCCACAATAGAACCGGTTGAGTGAAGCACGACATACTAAACACAACGACAATAAATAATTAAGATAAAATTCCTCTGGCATGCCTAAGGTCAGTAATTGCAGTTTATTATGCGGCAGTGTAAATGAGATACCACTGAGGCGACTCGACAGAACTACATTACTAGGCGATGACTGTGCTTCATACAGGCCATCTGGTTTTCCTGCTTAGCTACTCACTTTCCCGTAATATATTGCGAATTGGAATTGGAACGGATAGTTCAATGTGGGACCAAGGAAGTCAATCAATAAGCTGGGAGAACAGCTCGACTTGTTTGCCCGCAGGATCGAACAGCCACCAACATGATTGTAGTGTGAGTGCGATATAGACTAGGGTTTGCAAATAGAGTGATACGAATGCATGGGTGGATGGGTGGCCCATCCCTCTCAGGGAATAAATAGGCTGACTTCACGCGTAATGACTTTCGATAAATGGCTAATAAACTAAGAGTTCTGATATTTGTTTTTAACTTGTTTACGAGACCGTAAGTCACCTTCATCGCTCGCTTTCTCATTCCCAGACATGATGGTTGTGGTAGTGATTGCTTAGAGCACACCCAATAAAATGGTGAGAAACCCCCACCAACCATTTTATTGCACAATGTTGAATTCTCATTTATTGTAGCGCACAATAGCTACTGTTAAATGTTGTTATTCATTTCCTTAGTGCTCGAATGTTGTTGTATTTGTATTAATTTGTCAAGAAAATGCATTCTTCAATAATTGACCTTTCTTGTACATGTATTCAAATCCCTTGGAAACTACTTGGTCAACAAAATCGCAATATTGTTTCAAGAACTACTGCCCACAGATTTCAACATCCAGAAATTAACGCGAGACGGCCTCTGTAAATAATGAAAAAAATCATTGTAACAACAGGTACCTCGTCCATGATTGCATTGGCTGTCCGTCGCTATAAAGCACTCAGCAATCTACCTAGATAAATTCCTAATAAATTTGTCTAATATTTTGTAAAATTAACCCCATATACTCCATACATGTTTTAAATGAATTGCAGTTGAGCTGTTAATGCAGCTGTAACTAACTAATGAATGATGTAATATTATGGTTGTGTGCAGAAAAGGGAAAACATGAGGAAGCGCGTCACCGGGGGCTGAACCAGACGCAGACAGTCTGAGCTCGACCCTTTGCAATAACGGCTCCAACCAGTCTTCAGCTCTCTTCCACTTACGCTAAGAACATGCACCGACCGAGGACATGTGACATGTATCGTTTAATTAGAGCACACGTACGTTATACAAGCGCTTTAGAACTTATTAACTTTAGAATAGGCGCTATATTAAATATTATTATTATTATTGGATCGTGTACTATATTACTATCTATTATTGTGCTTCCTGCTTATAAAAAACGGGGGTAGTTGGCCTTTCCTTTGGCGTTCTAGTCTTGTTTGTTGATTCAACGAATATATAATTATAGTAGGTCTATATAATTAATTACCTGTTCCCTGTGGAATGAAATGCGACAAAAGTGCAAATGTACGTACATCTTAAATTGTTATACAACCGAAGCAATAGGAATAAGATAGAGATACTCTTCATAGTATAGTCTTAACGAAATTCGGGTTATTAAACAGCCACAGTAGATTATTCTGTGTAAAACAATTTATGTGCTGCGGATTGATAGCTGATTCCACCCAACTGGTGTATTGGAAAGGACCACGGCGTAGCGTTAATACTCCCAACCCCCAACGCGGTACCTAAAGGTACCGGTACTTACTGAATATCCCAAGACAGCCAGACGGTGGAGAAGTGACCCCATCCGAGTTTACGGACGACATGGTATCGACTGTTGAATAGATCTCCTACTTTAACTGGATGATAACCTCCTCTGCAGTAATCCTTAGAATCTTCCTGTTCGTCGTCGTCCGAACCTAAGATTTCTTCGTCATCTTCCTCGTTAAGTTCCTTGTAATTCCCTTTCCTAAACAAAATATTACATTTGGTTAATCGCGCAAGTCCTTCTAAGAAAATAAAAGGAAACATAACCGCGTCCGTCCATAAAATATAATGAAATGGAACCATATTATATGAATACCACGTACACGAAATGTCGTTTATACGTATTTAATACAATGTAATGCAATACTCGTAGGAATTACTGTGGAATACGATCAAAGGTTTATTATTTCGTTAGTCTTCTACGATATACCATTAAATCCAACAAACGTGACATTGACGTTGTGATTGAGTGAGGCGTATGTAAGCCGAACATTAGCCTTGAACCCCTATGCGCAAAACGCACCTGCCGCAAAAGAAAGTCCTCATTATACGATATACTTTGTACAACGGGTGGGGACTGCCGGCAGCACATTGATTTAATTTGCTATCTGGAATACCTGAGGTATTCGAGGCCCAGCTACCGTTGCATTAGCATACACAATCAATCCGTCTAGCCAAATCAACATAGCAGGAGAGATATATACAAACAAATGGATGAGAAATGGGCTTTTATAAAGTCCAGATATATTTATCTACATAATGACTTACTATACACGATTGAACCCCAGTTATAAATGACGTCACGGTTTTATCAGATAAAGTATAACCCCCCCCCCCCCCCCCCCCCCCTCCCTGCACCCAAAACCCCCGCCCTTCGTCATGTTTTGTCACATAATTCTAGCCCACTGTGACCCCAAAACCCCGTTCTGAAACATCACGTCACAAAAAATAATGAAAAATATTTTTTGTTCATAAAATCTAAATATTTTTTTTATGCGTGAGAAAATATCGAAGGTGATCGCGTGTCGAGAAAAAAACTGCTTCATAAGTGTAACCGTTTCGGCATCGGATCTGATATGACTATAGCGTTGAAGTCATTCTATTTTTCAACAGGTTTCTTACATTTTGCAACTGATTTCTCCGAAATGACATATAAATAATTGAATTTTTTATTAAAAATTAAATTATTTATAATTAATTTTGATTTTAGATAAAATGACATTAAAATAATATGCCAATAAAGGGAGTGTATTTACCTCGGAGCAATACTTCAAACCCAAGGACCAATGGTGAGTTTGCTGATGTGTAATAAATAATAACCCCCTTTACATTAAGCAACGAGAATCTGCGTAGATTATACCCCAATGAAATTGTCTATGGAATCGGGCACATATCCAATCTCATTAGTGTGAAGGCGCGGCAGTAATACGTTCTTTAAAAAATATATATCATGTTTACATAACACGAAGCATTACAATGACGTTTACCTAAACTACTGCTGTACAATACTATACCTAACGTGTGGAATCAACCACAAGCGTTATTAAATTGTGCCAGAAAAATTGTCATCTTGGAAATCTGTCAAACATCCAAGTGCGATATCGATTGAGTGAACGATGTTCGAAATTCCAAGTTGGTTTACAAAGAGGAAAACCCGAAGCTAGAGACTCCAATTTATAGGAACTGAAAACTAGACATAGAGAGTGACAGACAGACTATCCAACACACATTAACGAACAAGTCTCCGGGTTTGAAACGGAAGACACCCCCGAGTACAGCGAGATCAACGGCTGTGTCAGTATGGTAGCGGCACATCTCCTCTCACGATGTGCTGAAAGACATTTTTAGCCACGATGCGCCAATTTGAAATTTTTATTTAAATCATTTCAATATCTGTCAATGTTAATTTAATTACTAATTTGATTCACACCTACAATTATCACCTACTGATTTACTAACTGACGATGTATTACGACTATAGTTTCACTCAACGTCGATGACCCCATGAAGCCGGAATTTTCGATTTTGCCTTACATTTTTTTTATAAACGTTTTAAAAAAGTGTCTTTTGCGAAATCGCATCCTCCGTGTCGTGGCCATTCTTCACATTAATCGTTAGATTGAATCATCATATCACTCATATCATTAAAAAGCTTGCAAAATTACATTTCATATGAATAGAAAGCTTGCGTTGCAAGGATTCCAAATATGTAACAATATCTGAATTTCGTTGAGAAACAACTGAGATATAGGCGTTCAAAGATCGCAAGACTTATCGTTCACTGCAAGCCATTTATTCTATTTAATAAAAACACAAAATTCTAGAACGTGTTATTTATTTTATGAGTTGGTAGGCAACAGCAGTATTCCTATCCAATATATCTATTGCGTAGCTAATCATTCATAAACAAAATGTTCCAGAACATTGTGTATTTATTAAATAGAATAAATGGCCTGCAGCGAACAACAATTCTTGCAATCTTTAAACGCCTATTTCTCAGCTGTTTCTCAACGAAATTCAGATATTGTTACATATTTTGAATCCTTGCAAGTTGCAACGCAAGCTTTTTAATGATATGAAAAAATTACGACTAATGTGAAGAATGGCCACGACATAGAGGGTGCGATTTCGCAAAAGACACTTTTTTAAAACGCTTATAAAAAAAATTTAAAGGTAAAATCGAAAATTCCGGCTTCATGGGGTCATCGACGGTTAGTGGGACTAGTTGTGTTTCAAATTCAAGCAATATGATAAAGATTTGTAGAAAAATCTGGGGGGGGGGGGGGGGGATCTGTGTCATCAGAAAATGACACTATATTACGGGACATGGTGTATAAATATACCGGTATAGAGTCGATTTGTCGATTACGGTTAGGCATTTATTTGTTCCTTTTTTTTACTAACATACGTGCAAGCTGGACTATAACCTGAATAATTTGTTAAAATCAATTTCTCGAGATTAACAATTTGTTCTTGCACAAAATTTTCTGAGGTTGTCGTGGCAAATAAATAGTTAGGGCCTATTAATTATATTGGCACTAAATACTTTTCAACATATGACATAAAAATGGAAAGTTTATTTTATCAAATCTTAAATATTTTTGGACACTTTGTATTCAAAAATATTTTAGTCGAATATTCAATAAGTAGGCTTACATTATTTATTACATTATATGAAGTCTCCCAATTTAATCCGTAACTTGCATTGCCGAAGAAACATGTTCCCATTCGACTAGTAAATACGCCCAATATACTTGGAAAGACACGTGTGAGCCATCCATCCGTATACGCAATAAATATTGGGCAGTGTCGCATGACTCACAGCCAGTACTGAATGTGAAACTAACCAACCGATGGAATCCCGATCCTCTACTTATGAGTATTATTCATTGCGCGACGCAATTAATTTATTATACACCGCTCGAGGTGAACAACAATATAGCAAACCATCGACGATAAAATATGTAGCTAGTTCAGCAATATAATTCGCTTCAGATATATACAGTACTTTGGATTACAAATTCAGAAACACTATAGGAGTGACATGTGATAAATAAATACATCAATCATATATTTGGATATAATTCCATTAAATATACCCCATCGGTACCCAAGTAGAACCTCAAGTATTGATCGCAGCCTCATTAACTAAGTAAAATATGTCGAATATCAAGGACTATCTATCACTGAGCCGGATTTTTCTGTAACCTGTTCTATTAATTTTCGTTTATTTTTGGTTAGAATAGCCTGCCTATGTAACCTGTTCTTTTCCGTTAGTTCATAATTTAACATGGAGGTGTAATATTAATTCGCCGAGATGGGATTTGCGTTAAGTCCCCCCCCCCCCCCCCCCCCCCTCGTTTGCAAATGTGTCTCCTGGCCTGAGATATTGCACCAGTTACACAGCAGTTATTCTTCAATCAAAATCGTATATAATGATTTGTTGGTACTGATTGAAAGCTGGCCGTGCAAGGATTCCAAATATGAAACACAATCTGAAGTTAGTTGAAAAAAAATAGCTGAGATATTGGGCTCGAAGTTGGATGGTTTGTATCTGCGCGAGGCTATTTAATTATATTTAATAAATTCATCACATTCTGGAATATGCTATTGATATGAATGAAAAGCTTTACTGGACGCAATAAAAATCCATCCCTCTCCACTCCAGGGGAAATTCGACGCAAATAACAGCTGATTACTCTCAAAAATAAAACTGTAACATGTTCTATTGTCTTTAGTTCATTGTTTTGGTTAAAATATCGTGCCACGGTAACCTGTTCCTTTCCCTGAATTTTAGAATTTAACATTAATGCGGGATATGAATTCGCCAAGATGGGATTTGCGTCCAGCCCCCCCCCCCCCCCCCCCCTGTTTCGATTAAATAGGTATTGCATTGTTGCCTCGCTACGCATGGGGTAAACAAAATGTTCCAGAATATAGGGCCTAGTACATATATTAAATAAAATAACATTTCTACGCTCACATGCAAAATCATGCCACTTTCGAACGCCCATAAATATCACATATTTTTTTAGATTTGGATTGAAAATAACATTTCTACGCTCACATGCAAAATCATGCCACTTTCGAACGCCCATAAATATCACATATTTTTTTAGATTTGGATTGCCGGGTCTATATGTTTAGGCTATGAACTCACCCATTTCCCTTTAAAGGTAACAAACGTTTAATGCCTCGCATTTTCTGCGGACTCCGTGCGGCAGAAATACCAGAATCAAAATCGTCTGAGTCAGAAATACAACCCATGAGTAGCGTATCGTCGCAGCTGTGCGTGCGACGGACAGTCTGAAACAGCGGCAACGAGGGGGATTTATGGCAAACCGTCGGGACTTGCTCGAAACCCTGCGGAGGTACATCGCCTCCGCAGTAGGCGTACTGCATCGAGTTCGTACGAGGAGCGAGCGGCATGGGATAGCCGAATCCCGGTAATTCATCTACACGAGAGGGAGACAGACGACAACCGAGGTTATAGTTTGCGTAATCAGTCGGAATCTCGCTTGGATCTCCCGGTAGGTATACTGCAGTTCTACCGGGAACCGGTACCTCCTCCAGCAGACATCCCGGCTCTGGGGTGCTGCTCTCATCCTCGTCACTGCCGTCCACATCTACCTCACCGTTGTCTACCCTTCCCGGAGTCGGGGGTGCTGCTGCCCTGACCCTCGGTTGTTGGTTGGCACCGCGATCCAGGTCTTCCAGCAACCGATTGGTAGACTCTCTCGTGTCCCGGATCCAGACATCCCATTTCCGTAGATATTCCATCCAATCGTCCGCCGTACGATTTATCACATCCATACAGAGGCCGTCCAAGTCACCGCTGCCGCCTCCTTTACTTATCGGTTTCGACATATATTCCAACAATTTCGAATTATATATAACGAATCCTCTACATTAACTATAATGAATCCTCATTCGCACGTGGCGTGGTACGTCCCACTACGTCAGTTAAGTGCGTCAAATAACTGATAAGGTTAATCTGGTAATAAATTTCACTTCATATGTCGCAGTCATACCGGTATTCAATATTTATAAGCGTGATATATTTAACTCCCCAGTTCAAGCAGTTAAGAATCTAGAATGCGGACTGAAAAAGGCAGATTAATTGATATAGGCTTGAATAGTTTTTGACAATGTAACGTTTCAGCATTTAGCTGTTTTTACATATGCAGGTTATGTACTGTACAGGCAGGCGCATCGGTATAGCAGTATAGTTTTACAGTAGTGGCTGATGGCGCGTAACTTAAACAATACTTAATACTTAAACAAAATTATCACGCACCGGTAACCCATTCAATTCAGAAATTTAACATAGACATATGACATTATTGCCATATGGCCCATACTGCCATATGGCAATAATGTTGGAAATTATGCGAACTTTCTTAAATGATGACTTAATGTTAGGCGTTAGGGTTACATGACAGTTTTAATTATGGTTGAGATGAGGTCTGGACCAACTAACCCTAACCAAAATAATGAACCAAAAAAAAACCCACAAGTACCGGTACAGATACAGTACAGCAGAAACCTCATTGAAACATTTGTAACTTCAAACTTTATCCATATGTGGCGTGTGTGAAAGTAATCAGAGCATAGCTGACAGGCTGACTGTCAGGCTCAGGACTGTACCTTCAATATATGAAGTTTTTGTGGTACCACATTGCATACCGGTATCTATTTATAGAACAGTAGAACCTTATGAAAATGTTTTATTATTGTGTTTATCAGTTAAACGCAAACGATTTTTTCGCAATAATATTAATTTTTTCGCAACAATATTAATTTTATTGCAATGCAGCAATGGAATTGGAATGGAATTGTTTAATTGACATTAAATATAAATATTAAATAAATTTTAAAAATTTAAAATAAATTTAAATATTAAATAAAATAGAGCTAACAATATGAACATACCGGTATACAAAAGACACGTAGGCCTATAACCATTACACATTATAACAGTATAAACAATGGACATGTGAAAATAGTATGGCTGTATGACAGTATGACGGAAATAAAATTTAAAAATATCAAATTAAACGGAGTACGATTTATACACAGATACATCTGTACATACAGTACAGTACGGTCACGATGCAGTAGGTCAGATACCCGTAATATTAATTTTATTGCAATAATATTAATTTTATCATCATACTATTTAATTTTATCGCAATGAATGCTGGAATGGGTGACAGGGTGACGATGACGACCAGTCGGGCACTTTGTCAATATTGACATGTGTCAATATTGACATATAAAGCTAATTTCTCCAGCCTGCCACTGCCAGCCAGGACAGCAGGATGGGGCATGTCAAAATTGACATGGACATGTCAATATTGACATGGACATGTCAATATTTACATTTTTTTACCTGACGTGTTCAAATATTTCCAGACGTGTTTTTTAAATATAAAAATCGAAATTACAGTCTCTGAGCAGATTTGAGAGATCTTTTATGTATTTTTCAAACTGACGAAGGCCTCTGGCGCTCTGGGCAGTTTTATCAGTTCTTTTCAGTTTTTCTCATGATGCATGAAACCCTCTGAACAATTTCAACTGCACCTTTCGGCATTTATCATGCTGCACAGAGGACTCTGAACAGTTTTAGCAGCTCTTTTTCAGTACGGTAGGCCATTTTAACATGCTGCGAAAAGGCTTAAATAGTTTCAAAAGCTCATTTCAGTATTTATAATGCCGCAAGAGTGCCTCTAACTAAAGCGTTTTGACAGCTCGTTTCAGTATTTGTGATGCTGCGCGAAGGCCTCTAAATAGATTTGGTGGGGGTGAAATGAACATAAGAACCCAGCTGCCCAGCGTTCATGTCAATATTGACATTAGATGTCAATATTGACATGCAATAAAATATATCATTAAAATTATTACAAACAACAATATACCGGTACATTGCAGTCAGGAACACTGGTCACAATATGTCCAATTTACAGCCAGAATGTCAGAATGTGTCCGCGGAAAACGCTCTCAGAGTGAAATTTCTCCATAGAAAACAATGCTAAATTTCATTTGAAAACCGGCAGTGAAATTTTAACATTGGCATTCTAAAAATTATGCCATTAGAATCGCCATAAAATTCTGTATAAATTAATTTGAGAATTAGAATCTCATCGTTGGGATAACTATCATAATATTAAAAATAAAAATGTGCCCAGCTTCTGCTTTGAGTACTAGTGGAGTTACAGCCAAAATATGTCCGGAAATATAATCGCAGCCTGTGAAGGACAAATAGTGGCTGCACGGACACTTTCTGGCTGTGAATATGTGGACAATTTTTGGCTGAGCTTCAGCCAGAAAGTGACCAGTGTTCCTAACTGCATTGGTTGGATTCAACAATATTTTAATTAAAATAGATATTCTCTTTACAAAAAAACATTTTTTACTTTTCAAATCACAATATTTAAAAAATTTATGCTCAAAACATGTCAATATTGACATCATGTAAATTTTGACATGGAACATGTCAATATTGCAGTATTGACAACATGTCAATATTGACAAAGTGCCCGACTGACGACGGCCTGACACCCTGAAAGGCTGACCTGACACCTGACACTACCTAACTAGCTGACTAGGCCTACCCGCCTACCGCGACCGCCTACCGGTAGGTACTGCATACTGCAGAATGACGGCAGACTCCGGTACCGTACCCTATACCGATACTGTACAAGTCTGCACCTGCAACTGCAAGTGTAGGCCAGTACCGGCACACAGTACAGCCAGACGGCACGGCAGTAGGCTTACCAGTGCTTTGCTTACCATCTGATCTGACCTGACCATGCAGCCATGTCCAGATGTCAACACACTTCACACTTTCTGACTTTGGACTTACTGAAGTAATACAGTCAGACAGTACCGATACTGCAGTAGGCCTAGCAGCCTAGTACAATCACCAATAACAATAACTGACCGATTTCTAATGGCTGAATGTGGAATGGGATTGCGCCATGGTTGCCCTTTAACCGTGTATTATCCAAACTACGAACTAATAATGACAATTAATGGGATTATCCTGTTTGGGGGCCTCCAAAACCAGGCAGGTTAGTAAAGGAGCAGGTTACAGAGGCGAGTTGAAAGGAACCAAAACAATAAACGTGAGGAATGTTGTAGAAAAGAAAACCAAATTTAAAACCAAATTTAATTGAGAATCAACAGTCAGATGTCAGGATGTATAGACCTACCGGAACTCTGAATAGACTGGAGGCACCCAAACAGGATAGAGCCCAATTAATGATAGCACAATTCTTCTTTTAGGTTTTATTTATTTTTTATTAATCTATAATACTGAACTATTAACACTAGCCTAATATTTTTTATAGTCTGATAATACAGTAGTAGTAGAAAATTCGAGGACCCTCATCTGCTCATGGAAACGAGGTTTAACCTCATGAGAATATCCTCAAAGCATACACGTTGTGTTGTATGTAACTATTTTTAGCAGTCTTTGTCAGTTCGTATCAATGTATGTTTTATTGATTTTATAATAACTCAAATTTTTAACTCCTTTAATTAACTCCGTTGATTTGTATATGACTATCAGACTATACCGGTACCGTTTAATTATTGTGTATTAGCTTTAACCCTATTACCACTGGGGGGGGGGGGGGGGGGGGGGGAATCGGCCCCTTTCTAGTTTTTAATTGCTGTATCTATGCAACCACACTATGTACCAGCCCAATTTTTTACGATAATTAGTCAAATTTAATGGCACATCTTTTGCAAAAACTGTGTGGCAATTAGATATCAACTTTTCGATGTGGGTGCCACCTCAAAATTTGGTCCCCAGCAGAAATCTTTTTTGAAATTTTTTAATTTTACAGGGTGATTTGTGAGTTAGTAATTATTTATGTTGGGGCTTTTTTTTTATTGATTCTGATTCGTATGGAGCACTGTAGTACTCTATATAAGTATGTAAGGGAAGTGGTACTTTATTTTTGGTGCACTAAAATTAGGGCGTGGCAGCGTGGCACTTCAAATTTTCAAAATTGCAATATTCGTTAAATACTCCGAAGTTTTGATTTTCAACGCATTTTTATGGGTTTTCAGGCCCGCTTAATCGATTAAAAGTAATATAGAAGACTCAATTCTTAGTGGTACATCATTTTTGGTGCACCAAAATTAGGGCATGGCAAGTAGGCTTACTTCAAATTGTCAAAATTACGATATTCAGAAAATACCGCAAGGTTTTCATTTCAACCAATTTTTATAAGTTATCTGGACCGCTAAATCGATTGAAAGTAATATTGAAGCTTCAAGTCTTAGTGGTACGTCATTTTTGGTACACCACAATTAGGGCGTGGTACTTTTTCAAAATTGTAATAAGTGCCACTCCCAATTTGGGTGCACCAAAAATGCCGAACCGATCCACTAAGTCTTCAGGCTTCGATAATATTTTCAATCGATTCAGCGGTCCAGAAAACCTATAAAAACGCGTTGAAATAAAAAGATAAGTGTATTTTCCGAATATCGTATTTTTCAAAATTTGAGGTGCCACGCACACTTCTTAGGTGCACGAAAAATAGCATCCTGTTCCATTATCGGAAATGGAATATAATCACATTCGATTCAGCGTAGTAAAAAACCTACTAATGCTAGCCAACAATGCCACACTATACGTGTTTAGAATATCAAAAAAATGTATTTTTGTCCTGAGACTACTTTTATTTTTCATGTAAATTATTATACCCACTTTATGAAATATTATTTTTTTGGATTAGAAAATGTTCTTCGATAATTTTTTCACCTACAGCCCAAATTTCGTAGGATTTTATTGGATGGTAACAAAAATACAGCGGGGGGGCCGAATCGACCCCCCGCCAGTGCTGCTAATGGTCTAAACACCCCTAGTGGTAATAGGGTTAATAAAAAAAACCTGAACCTCACTGCCACAGTAGTGCTCACTTCCCATATCATAGCCAGGCCTACCGTATGCTACGGGAAACCCCGTCAATTCCCGTTTCCGCGCTGCTTATTTAATATGTGCGGTTTTCTGAGCTTTTTATTTCTTTTCTATTTGTTGGCTGTTTTTCAAGCTTTTTTATAGCTTTTTTTTAAGCTTGTTTCGCCTTTTCTGTATAAACGAATGTTCCAGAATTAGATAGCCTACTTATACAGCAATTAATCCCAAAGCTAAAATTGATGCGCAAATATAATTTCTATAACATTCCTGCATTCCAATGCCATACACTAATTTATACGTATGTAGAATCGTACAAATACACAATTTTATAGATTATTATGAAAACTATTAATTTAGACCTTTTATCAACAATAATACATTTTACTATTGTGGGAAATGTTAATAAAATAATTATTGTACTTTGTGCGAGTTTCACCTTCACTCTCCATGTGGATAATGTAAGCCTCACATTCATAATCGTACAAAAAGCTCAAAAAAAGCAACGCGGAAACGGGCCATAAGGTAGCACTTTAGTAATTGACCTACAGTGTTAGTACAGTGTGCACTGTGCGGTTCAACGGGTCCTGATAAAATCCGAAAATATATGCCCGGCAGCACAAATATCTCATATTAGTAATGGAATGGAATACTCACTGTATGTAATGTATAACATAACACATTGAAAGGGCAGAAGGGTACACATTGCAATAATGCGAATGAATGCATGTCCGTTTAAACGAGGTGTAATATTTTAATTTTTCTATATTAGTAGTTTAGTAGATTGTAGGGCCTACTCTATTATTTTATTATTGCTGGATTGCAAAACATATGGCGTGGTCGTCGATCTGGTTTCAATTATATCATATTAATTTATAAATAAAAATTGAAATTGTCTCAATAACTTATTCAATTATTTTTCTTGTGCAACTTTCCGCCATTTTTTAAATTATAATAAAAATATTACTTAAAAAAATGAATAAGGTAAACAACTTTTTGTGGTCAATATCTAGGCACTAAATTCAAAGATCGAAACCGTTTTTCAGTTTTTAGTTAGATCAACTATTACAATTTCGGAGTTAGTTTATTTTAAGTGTATACTGTCGACTGTGAAGCTATAAACACGTAGGCCTACATCTACAGTCAGACAGTAATTGCAAAATATGTGTTAATTAATAACTACTGTATTCTCTCTAATCTTTCTTAAACGAAGTATCTACATACATGTACAAGTCGATCGACGATCACGGCGTTTTCAATAAGTGGAAGCAGCAGCTTTGGTTTAGTAATCCTTCATTTGCTTTCCTTCATTTTGTAAAGTGACTGTTTATTGTTTTGGTTATAAAATCCCGCCTCTGTAACCTGCCCCTTTCCCTCAATTAGTTAAGTGATCGTTTATTGTTTTGGTTAGGAAATCCCGTCTCTGTAACCTGCTCCTTTCCCTGATTTGGTAAAGTGACTCTTTATTGTTTTGGTTATAAAATCCCGCCTCTGTAAACTGCTCCTTTCTCTCAATTGGTAATGTTATCGTTTATTGTTTTGGTTAGAAAATCCCGTCTCTGTAACCTGCTCCTTTCCCTGATTTGGTAAAGTGACTGCTTATTGTTTTGGTTAGAAAATCCCGCCTCTGTAACCTGCTCCTTTCTCTCAATTGGTAATGTTATCGTTTATTGTTTTGGTTAGAAAATCCCGTCTCTGTAACCTGCTCCTTTCCCTGACTTGGAAAAGTGACTGTTTATTGTTTTGGTTAGAAAATCCCGCCTCTGTAACCTGCCCCTTTCCCTCAATTAGTTAAGTGATCGTTTATTGTTTTGGTTAGGAAATCCCGCCTCTGTAACCTGCTCCTTTCTCTCAATTGGAAATGTTATCGTTTATTGTTTTGGTTAGAAAATCCCGTCTCTGTAACCTGCTCCTTTCCCTGATTTGGTAAAGTGACTGTTTATTGTTTTGGTTAGAAAATCCCGCCTCTGTAACCTGCTCCGTTTATTGTTTTGGTTAGAAAATCCCGTCTCTGTAACCTGCTCCTTTCCCTGACTTGGTAAAGTGACTGTTTATTGTCTTGGTTAGAAAATCCCGCCTCTGTAACCCGCTCCTTTCCCTCAATTAGTTAAATGATCGTTTATTGTTTTGGTTAGAAAGGCCCGCCTCTGTAACCTGCTCCTTTCCTTCATTTGGTAAAGTGACTGTTTATTGTTTTGGTTAGAAAATCCGGCCTTAACCTGCTCCTTTCCATCAATTGGTAATTGTTTTTGGCTATAAAATGAGTGTTTTGCTACGTCATGTGGTAAATCGATTATCGACAACAACCACAAACTATTAAATTTAGAGTCTTTTACCACACAGGCGCATATGGAAATCTATCTCATAGTCTATAAATCATGGAATCATGGAATGTTTTGGCACAGGCATAGTGAAACCAACTGTCCGACAGACCAGAAATCAACAAATTTTAAATGTTTTGGCATAGGCATGTTGAAATCAACTGTCTGGCAGTCCAGAAATCAGCAGTCTGACAGTTTGAAGAAATACATACATAAAAAGTCATTAAAGGGACAACAAAAGTCATTATGCACAATTCGTAAAAAAAGGAGGACAAAAAAGTCAAATAAAAGGACATAAAAAATCACTGCCTATTTACTGTAGCAAAATACTCCTTTCCTAACCAAAAACAATTAATAATTGAGGGAAAGGTGGGGTAAATCTTTTCGACCTACGCGTAGGCCTACGCGTAGCTATGTTGCGTAGTTCGCAACATTTGGTCATATATCACCAGTTTCATAGTTTTAACATTAACTACGCGTAGCTACGCGTAGGTCCTACGCGACCTACGCGTAGGTGCTACGTATAACTATGCCTATACGTCATTTATCATTAGTAGGCCTACGTATTCCAAGCGGTTCAGTACTAAAATAAGACACGTTCGTGGGGACTTCGCGCAGCACGAGGCCTAGTTATTATATACAAATTAAAATGCAGCGACTGTATCACAAAATCAGGTTTTGAGAAATTTACCCACACCACCAATCAATCAAAGAAAGGTGGACAGTACGTGTTCACCCCTTTTAATCTCCCCCCCCCCCCCCCCCCCACCCTTCCCAACCACCAATACATAACCGCGACATCTACCACCCACGGAAGGGTAGCACGAACTTATTTCCAATCGCACGTTAAATATGCAAAGCCAGGTGGTTTATAGGAATATAATAAACGCAGTACTCGTTTTCATTATAAGCCTCTTTGCGTTCGTCCTGTTTTGTATTTAAATATATTTCTTAAACGCAAGCTAGGACGATCTTTATAATAATAATAACTAGGGATGCGATCAATATGTGAAGCCAGGTGGTTTATATAATAATTTAGTCAACGCAGTACTCGTCTTCATTATATGCCTCGTTGCGCTCGTCGCTTGTCCTGTTTTGTCATAAAATATTTTTCCTAAACGCAGACTGACGATCTTTATACAGTTATAAATATGCGAAGTTTCGAAACTGTGCGAGTAACTGTTGATACATCTATGTGGAGATGTGTGATATGTGGAGATGTGTGATACAACGCCAACGCATCTTATGCCGATGTAGTAATATGGGTATTGAAATAATATTAAATCAATGTACACTCTTAAAGCTGCAGCGAAAAAATGTAGCTAATTTCCTAGGTTACATATAAAATAATAATATTATTTTTAAGAACATTAATTTTACTACTTTGCAAAAATTCAATTAAAAAATAACCAGACATATACATTGTGGAATAAACTATTTCAGAAGCCTACAACAGCCATGCCATGGATTGTATTTATGTTATTATATCTGTCATTTAACTGAGATAGCAATAGTAGTAATAGTCGAACGGTTATGCGGCCCGTCCAGCCTATAATAAACACAATTCAGTGATTGGGCTGGAATAGCAATACTGGTTGCCTCTATTACAATTCCTCTCAGGTTAGTCTACAGCCACAACTCCCAGCAGCTAGCTCCACACCAGCAGAGACTTGACCAATAATGGGAAGGATTAAATTTGTACTCAATAATTGTGCGGTTTAATTACGTTTAGATCAATTAAAGACACATTTATTAAAGCAAATCACTTAAACTAATTAAAAACTATAATAGAATGGCGTATGGGGATTATATCTGTATAATTTTTAAGTATAATTATTTAAATCTTATACTGTAAAACAATTAATTTCCTTTAAAAGGCAGGTTGAAAATGGCGTTTTCACCGCAATCAACTTAATTAACTAATTAACTGCTATTATCTTAGCTTCTCGAAGGCCACACGGAAATTCTACTTGGAAAATTTCTAAACTTTTGCCAAACAACATGTGTACCAAGTTTGGATAGATTTCATCAAAGATTGGCCGAGTTATTAACGTTTAAAATTGAACACGACAGAACGACAGGTTGATTAATGGTACCACTACGCTAAGGCTCACTCACTTCGTGGCTCGCCCCACAATACGGTACTGTATGTTCAATAAACAAACCACAACCATCAAATGCTTTCAACAGTAATGCATCCTATACCTGTATACTCTATATAGAGGAATACGCTAAGACTACATATTCTTCACTTCATGGGTTGCGGGTGCTAAAATGTGTTACCGGTAATAATGTTTAGAGTTCAAAAATAGCTTACAAAGGAAATAGGCCGATGGTTCTTCGATTCTCTATGCTTTTTATTGCCTTTGTTCACGATAGGGCAAGGATATATTTAATATGTTAACCCCTTGAAAAGGGAAGGGGGAGACTAAATTGTCTACCATGATTGGTTGCACTTGTTATTCGACCAAACAATTGAATTATATGCAGTATTTATCCGCTTTCGCTTAACCACTTCACCGGTAGATTGGTAGCTTACTACTGTAGAATATTTAAATAATCAAATGGAAACAAAGATACTTGAATCATGAGACGTGAATTTTAAGTCTACTTTTTATTCATTCTGTGTTTGTATGTGAAAGAGCCGAACATTATTTATTACCAGTGCTGTATGTAGAGATATGAGTTTCCGATTCTGTTATTCCTTGTCTGATAATCAGATACCTGACATATGCCGATACCTGCCTAACAACTCAACCCTACCGGACCTGAAATGAAAAATCATTGTTATCAGTACTGCTACATACCTACGCGTAGTTCCAAAATAACTACGCGTAGTTTTAAAACACCTACGCGTAGTTGTTAAAAAGGCAGTAAGTCTGGCCCTACCGGTAAATGACAGGAATGGAAGTTACAAACTACGCGTAGCTACGCGTAGGCCTACGCGTAGGTCGAAAAGATTTACCCGGAAAGGTGCAGGGCAGGTTACAGATGCTCTATACTGATACCGGTACTGATAATCTAAGAGTACAGCAGTATAAATACCGGTAGCATATGGAACCTAAAATCGCAAATTTCCGCAGACTTAAAAAGTCAAAATCAGCGGACATAATGAAGGGCCAATGATTTCAACGGACGAGAAAATTTATTATGAACAAAATCCATTTTGCAACATGATATGTACCTTGACTTTTCAAACCGGCCATATGCTATGCATGTTAAGATATAGCGAAGCGATATAAAGTTAGGCTCAGACATCGATAGAACTACTGATACAACTAAACTCTACCTACTGTACATTAATGTAGTACAATCCGTTGCAGTCGTGTTTCGTGTTTGTTGTAACATCATACTGGAAAATACTTTAGTCCGGGTACTATATACTCGGTGGCAGAGTGCATAATGTAGAAGTTGCCTGGCTGAGGGTTATCTACCGCAATGACGACTAATCGTATGCAGTGTTGACCTTTTACAGCATGTACCGGTACAAAGCAGCAGTGTTGGTATTTTGGTTTTGGTTTTGTAATTAATTAATTAAATTATACAATCTTAGGTGTAGGTCTACTATAACTATTTACAGCATTGTGTGCAAAGTAGCATATTGCAGCGTTATGACCCGAGTTTATTTATGTGTCTTCTGTCTTACTGTGTCTTCTATAGGACGCATGGAATAAAGTCTTACACGTTAAACAATTATTTACATACAGTACTGTAGCTAGTCCCGTAACTTCAAACTGGACGCACGCGTTATGCAAACACGTGCTGTTTTATTAAATAAAGAAGCACGCATTAATATAAATGGAAATAATACATTCTGGAATACGGTATTTGAAGTTGTTTCCATGTTATTGATTACTTTGCAGCGTTCCGTCCTATAGACCGCAACGCTGTAAAGTAGTACTTTGCAGCGTTACGAGTAATTCACCAGAACGCTGTTAAGTTGACAGAATGTAAGAAAATATATTTGAGCGCGCGTATTTTATCAGGACTCGTGATCAACAACTGATTGATTACTACTGTATAAACTGTAGAAATTCTAAAATTGTCTCTCAATGCATAAATTCAATAAATTTGCTAACCCGGTAATAATAATTACAGTATTATTCCCTCCCTCCAAATTCACTATAACAATAACTACTGTATGTAGGTGCAGGTAGAATGTTGAGTAAATTTGGAATTTATATTCCTTGAATATATGCATTTGGGATATGGTATATTTATTTGGCACAAATCACCAAAGGGTTAATAGGCCTAAAGTACATATTAGGATTATCGGTATAATTGTTATACCCAACACATATTAGTGAATGATACATTTACAAGGTTGCATTGTCCAAATAAGAAACATGTCCAGCACGCAAAGAGTTTCACAAACTCATTAACGAACCAGACAGAGTCGCATGGAAACATTATTGGTTGTTGGGCAAGGGAAGAGTAAAGAGATATACAACGCGGTGTCCGGACAATTGCGACCCGGGCAATTGTAACCCATGATTTTATTAAATTTTTTGCTGGGTCGAAATTGTACGGGTAGCTAGCAAATTTAAATTACTGTTTAGCTACATTTTAATATAGTGACTACATTATTCGCAACGTTATATTCTGGAATGCTTTTTATATTAATTTTACTAATTAATTATTGTATTATAATTACAGTAGCTACATTTAATTACAGTAGCTACATTCGAACAAAAGGGAGCGGTTGGCCCTACATTATTGACAAATATATATTCTGGAATGCTTAGAATTACAATTAATTGTATTGGCGCCTACGTACACCATGTCCTGGAATATAGTGTCGTTATTCAGGTAACTGCCCCCCCCCCCCCCCCCCCCCCCCAAAAAAAATTATACAAATCGTGATGAGAATGCATAAAATTTGAAACAGAGATAGTTTCACCTCCCTCCTCCTCCGTGGGTGGGTGAGCCAGAATTTTTATTTTTGCTTTCTATCTTAAGCTCAAGTATTTGAAAAAGGTGTCTCCGGCGATATTTCACAGGTCACAGTGCAAGAATTCTTCAACCTTATAGTGATTTGATGGTACTAATAGTAAGCCGCCCATGCAAGGATTCCAAATATGTAAAAAATATTTGAATTTGGTTGGGAAACACCTGAGATATGGGCATTCGAATGTTGCATGTATTTGCTTCCCCTGCAGGCCATTTATTCTATTTAATTAATGTACCATATTCTAGAACATTTTGTTTATTCCATACGTAGCTGGGCAACAATGCAATACCTCTTTAATTATACTATTTTTTCTAGAATGTGTTATTTATTTTAAAAGTTGGTAAACAATGCGTTACATCTTTAATCATACTATTAAGTATAGTATAATGAAACTAAATCAATTAGCACAATAATTAATTAGTAAGGACACCAGACATTAACATTTCACCAAAGTTCCACTCAGTTTTTCCACCGCCGTTCCCCGTTCGTTCCACTTTACCAGCAACTTGGCCGGCAACTTTTAGAGCAACTTGGCTAGTGGCTAGTTTGACTGTAAAATAGTGGGTCATTTTATCTACTAGCTAGTTTTTGATAATTTAATTTGATTATCCCGCTTTAATTCGCCAACGCAAATTCCTTCAAGTTGCCGAAAGGTTGAGGAACTTTTACGGCAACCTTTTTACGTGTTTACACGGAGCAACTTTATCGGAATCTGGGTTGCTCCACAAGTTGCCGAGAAAGTTGCT
>JAUCBJ010005373.1:0-23975 GCA_032718475.1 Nemertoderma westbladi
CTCGATGTTGTTGCAATAACTTAGAATAGCAAACTGGACATTTTTCATTTAAAATATCCATTTTCCAAATTTTAAAGTAAATTGAAAATAATTACCACAATACACAACAACAACAACAAACAAAACTGTTATACTGTATATACAAATACTACTACAATTTTCGATTATTTAAAAACAACAAAATTTTATATATAATCATAAAATATTTATAATATAGAGGGAAAAGTCAAGAATCAATGATATTATCAACATATTCAACATTATCCGCTGATTCTTCAGGTTCGACAAAGGATTCTTTTGAAATCATTACAATAAAGAAAGACATAATTTCGTAGGGGCTATGCCGATTTAGCCGTATTTCAAACTTTTCACCAGCTTCGTTGTATTGTGTAATAACAATAAATCCCTCTATCATGGATAATAGTAAAATGTTGCTTAATTTTCCTCCCCCATGCTCAGCTTTCAGGTTGTAATCTAAAAGATGAATACTATTATCAGAAGCATCAATATCAATTGAGCTTAAAACTTTCCTGGCTTTTTCAGAAAATTCAATTTTATATTTATCATCTCCCTGACGGTAAATTGTATAATCAATAACAATATAGGCTTGACCATCTTCTGCAAAAAATGAATGCCTTACCATTGGCATAACCATATTGGAATCAGAAGACATTATTTAATTTATTTTATTGTAAATCAAACAAACAAAGTAAAAACTTTTAAACTAAAACCATTACAAATGATTAATTGCGATTAAAGCAAGAGATTATATATATAAGATATTTTCAAAAATAATACAGGTCTTAAACTGAGAAATAGCCTAAATTCGGTTTATTGATTGGTTGATTAGCTGGTGAGTAACTACTGTATAAACAAAAAAATTATTGCGTAATAATCACTAATGCTCGTATACGCGTAGCTAGAACGTGACGGAATCTCATGTATCATACTGCTTGGTTTGTTGATTTGGCGACAGCAGTCGTGGAGTTGGCAATCAATATAACATAATATATGCGTGATGCGTGTAGTTGGTGGCCACGTTGTCTGAATATACAGTATACAGTGGTTGGTTGCGTGGATAGGAAATAACTATGGAAATATTCGTATACGTGTAGCTAGAACGTGGCGGAATTTCAACACGTATCATAATAGCGTTGGGGTAGGCAGGCCGCTTGGTTGGTTGGATTGATTGGTTTGGCGACAGCCGTCGAGGAGTAGCCGTGCGTGGCTAGCGACGGTGGTGGTGGTGGTGAGTTGGCAATCGATTCGATATAATAGCGTAGTGGGGGCTAGCCATGCGATGAGAAGTTAGGTTACGCGAAGATGAATATGCGATGGTTGGTTGATGCAACGACTCGAATCAATACTCGCGGGTGGTAACAGTTGTCGAGTAAGGCAGGCATCGCGAGGTTAGGCTACGCGTAGGTGATAAGCAACGATTGGTTGAAGGCAACTATATTGATGGTGACAGATGGCCATTAAACACCACGATTTAGCACCGGAATTTGGCATTTTTTAATTGCCTCCGAGATGCGAGCCGTAGCCCAAGCTAGGGAGGAGTTCGGTGAGAACTATGCTTCTCCTACTACTTCCGAATGGCGTGAGAATCGCCATCAGGTCTCGCTCCCTATCCTCGCCGAATATGGTCTGTAGTCTCTCGTGGGCTGTCGGGCAGTCCATGCCGACTATGAGAGATACTTTCGGGACATCCAGTTTGGGTACGGAGAAATCGATCTCATCCAGGTACCGGTATTGCTCGACCTCGATCTTTGTGGGCCGCCTGGCGTTTATATTGATCGATTCTATTATATGAATAGGATGGATGGTAGCCCCATAATCGCAACCTGGTGTTATTGCTGATATTTCGCAACGCACCGTTCTCATCCTCAAGACCTCGTCCTTACTCGAGATAGTGGTTACCGCCATTTTGCTTGTCCTCGTCCGCAACCCTATCTCTTCGGCCATACAACTTTCCACTAGCGTGAATGCTGCTCCGCTGTCGACCAACATTAGCGTCGTGACCGACCACTCATCCTCTCCTATTATCCTCACCAGTACCACCCCAAGTAGTACCATTCCCCTTTTCTTCGCTCCCGTGGTGCTTGTTGCCATCGTCTGGCCTCCATTTTCGTCAACCTAGTCCTATTTTACTGACTGGTGCTTCCTTGCACTCGGCGAATCTGTGTCCTCCTACCGCGCATTGATGACATAGTCCATTCTTACCAGTGTAGGCTACCCGATCTTGTTTAAGTAACGCCTGCTAATGCTTGCAGTCCATGGTCTTGTGGAATCCGTTTCTATGCAATTGACATTTGTAATTGGGATTGTAGTGTTCCTTGTATAGCACTTCACGTATCCCGCGTAGGTTCATATCTAGCAGTTTAGTGTTTTGGTTATTTGGACTCGGCCTACTGGGGGTATTAGGTTCGTATTTGTTTGTGTTGTTGTTTTGTTTCTGTCCCTGCCACGGTGTGGCCCTACTCCCAGCTCCTTGTGGACTACAAGTCCCCTGCGTACCTGCATGCGGTAGCGACTGTCTCACTCTCGGAAATGCATCCGCCGAACTATGTTCTGGTTTAGATCGGCTGCATTCCGCTTTCCGTACCTTACCGAGACTGTCCTCACTATAAACTGGGTCTGTGATCAATTCCGCTTCATAGTTAAGGAAGTTCGACATCTCCTCCAGCCCTGGCTCTGCACCTTTCCTCTCCCGGGTGGAGAAAGCAATCTTTCTCCACTTGTTTCTCAGCCAGATCGGTAGTGCCTGCGCTATTGTAGTGATGTTGTTTGATGCATTGAGTTTGTAAGGTGCATCTAGGGTCTTTAATACAATTAGCGCCTTTTCTACTTTATTCGCGAAGGTTTTGATGCTGACAGGGTTATCCTGGAGTCAGTCTGATGTTATACCCCTCAAGTTTTGTCAGATAATCTTTTTTTCGTTGTTAAAATTCCAAAAATGTTAAAATTAAAATGTTAGGCGTGTAAATAACGAAATCATAGTGCGGGTAAATAACTAATAAATTTTTACTGCAGTATTTTTTACTGCCCCTTTACGGGCTCCATAGCTTTCGCTTCACCAAGCCAACATTTCGGTACATAACCGCATTAATAGAAAATGATATAAATCGAGCAACAGGTCGTAACCACGCTCTGAGTCCGGCATTACAACTGGCTATAGCGCTGCGATTTTATGCTAGGGGTTCATTTTTAAATGTTGTTGGAGATACCAATGCTGTTGTGAAATCCAGTATTAGTAAAACTATTTATCGTGTGACGAATGTTTTAATTAAACACATAAACGAATTTGTCCAAATGCCAAGAAACGAAGAAGGTCTCCTGAAACTCAAAGAAGACTTTTTTTAGTCGCTGGATTTCCAGGAGTAGTGGGTGCAGTCGATAGCACCCATGTAGAAATTCAAGCTCCAAGTGGAGATCAGAGTAGTTATTACATCAACAGGCATGGCTACTATAGCATCAATGTGCAGGCTATCTGTGATGCAGATGGAAAATTCTTAGATATAGTGGCAGACTGGCCCGGCAGCGTACACGATTCTAGAATTTTGAAGAACAGTAGGATTGGGATGGATTTTGAATCAGGCCGACGTAGAGGTATTCTACTAGGAGACAGTGGTTACGCGAACCGCTGTTGGTTACTGACACCGCTGCTAGTACCCGCTAACGTTTCTGAAGAACGATATAATAAATCACATAAATCTACTAGAAATGTGATAAAACGAAGTTTTGGTGTACTTAAGCGGATATTCCATTGCCTTGGTGGAAAAATGAGAATGAGTCCTGAGCGTGTATGTCACATCATTGCTTCATGTGCGATTTTGCACAACATTACCTCTATGCGCGGCGAGCCCTTTCCCCCTGACAATGGTGAAGAATTACAAGGAGGAAACGACGTCAATGAGGATTTCAGAGGCCCACACGATGGTGTTTTGTTTCGTCAGCATTTTATTACGAAATACTTAATATAAGTAAATATATTTAATTTATGTATTTAATTAATGTATTTTAAACATCGAAAGCAAGTTATATTTATATTTATTTATATAAAAGCCATAAAGTTATAAACAACTAACTAATAAACCTTATAATCTAAACAGCTATAAAGTAAAGGAAACTTGATAAATACTGTATTTGTAACCTATACTATAAAATATAGGAAATTTGATGAATGAGCCTGAAATTCAAAAACATACTCCTTTGGTCTCATCTTTTGGTTTATCTTGCTCAATTTAATCAGAGTTGTGTCAAAATTCCTATATGAAACAAGTCTTGATTAGGGAAGTGAGTTTTCCGGAAATATGTTTATTCAAGGAAATTTCATAAAAGTATACTTCACCCGCAGTTACGACCACAAGAGCCACAACACAGAACCACTACAACACCAGTAAGCAGGAATCACTTCTTTCTAGTGACTCTACTTGTGTTTTCCTATGTTTTTCAGAACGTGTATTCATAAACTGACAAAATAGCAAGAGGTCCAGTATTAAACTATGAAAAGAGTTAAAATAAATGGAAGAATCTTTTTAGGCTCGTTAAGCCAAGGAATGCCTGTTCACCACCATGGGTGATCTTCCACAGTAAACCCTTCCACTCTGTTTCCTAAAGGAATGCCTGTTCACCTCCATGGGTGATCTTCCACAGTAAATCCTTCCACTCTGTTTCCCAAGTTGCCTTGGTTCCCATTTATCGACCACTGAAGGATGAAAGCCAGGGTTGGGCTTGGCTGCAGCATTTAAAGCACTGTGCCCAAACAGTGCTGCCCCATCTAGGGATTGAACCAGGGCTTTCTAATTGGAAGCCCAGGAATGTCACCAATAGACCAAGCTGCCGCTTGGTCTAGAGTTATAGAGTTTAAGAGCGAAAATTGAAAATGTATTAATTTCAGAAATTGCGTTCAATATAAAACATAGCAGGCCTAATAATGAAATTGACAAAACACAAACAAAAGTCACAATCACAAATTTAGTTCAATTCAAATCCTATTACCGTTATTACTATTTTATGCAATTAATATGAGGATATTTCTGTAAATATTTACTATTAAAAGTTAATTTTATATAACAACAATTAATAAAAAACGAAATTGTCCGAAAGATCTCTAGAAAATTTCCTTACATTTCCTGACTCACATCCCTAATCTTGATACATTATATACACAACATTATTTTGAATAGTAAATGCTTTGTATGAGAAACAACACTTAACTTAAACTAAGTGGCCATTTAACAAAGTGGGCATTTAAAATTATTAAGTGGCCATTTTAGGATAAGTGGGCACTTAGTTTGAGAAACCGGGCCATAGTGTCATTTTCTGATGACACGGAACCCCCCCCCCCCCCCCCAGATTTTTCTACAAATCTTTATCATATTGCTTGAAATTTGAAACACCTCTAGTTCCACTCACCGTCGATGACCCCATGAAGCCGGAATTTTCGATTTTGCCTTTAACTATTTTTTATAAGCGTTTTAAAAAAGTGTATTTTGCGAAATCGCAACCTTCATATAGTGGAAATTCTTCACATTAGTCGTAATTTCATTTTTTCATATCATTAGAAAGAACAATATGTAACAATATCTGAATTTCATTGAGAAACAGCTGAGAAATAGGCGTTCAAAGATTGCAAGAAGTATTGTTCGCTGAAGGCCATTTATTATATTTAATTAATACACGATGTTCTGGAACATTTTGTTTAAGTATGAATAGCTACACAATAGATATATTGGATAGGAATACCGCTGTTGCCAACCAACTTATAAAATAAATAACACCTTCTAGAATTTTGTGTATTTATTAAATAGAATAAATGGCCTGCAGCGATGGATAATTCTTGCAATCTCGAATCTCAACGAAATTAATACATTGTTACATATTTGGAATCCTTGCAACGCAAGATTCCTAATGATATGAAAAAATTACTTCTAATGTGAAGAATGGCCACGATACGGAGGGCGCGATTTCGCAAAAGTCACTTTTTTAAAGCGCTTATAATAAAAATTTATAGGCAAAATCGAAAATTACGGCTTCATCAGAATTATCACAGACATCCATATATATGTATATTTTAACTGATAGGAAGATTATCGCCATCAACTTGGATAATATACAGAAATGTATCCCACGGAAATGTATTCGCTCCCAAAGCACTTTATCCGTTCCTGGTTGAGTGTTGAGGGTTCAGTTCAGATCCCATGTTTTTTTCTACCCCACCAGTACCGATGGCCGCCACTGGTACAGTCGCGGCCATCTATTACAGTATTAACAGTCGTCTGTCACATCAACACCAAATAATAGTCTGTCACAATTTAATCCTAAGTGTTTTGACTTGTGTCAGTACCGAAAACTAAACTAGACCAACGTAGTCCTTGCCGTTCCCGGATTCCTTAATAATACTGTATCGGTTCGGTAGGCCTACTACTGTACAGTACAGAATGAAGTAATTTCCTTAGTTACGGATATCAGCTGATATGATTTTGATTATATCGAATTTAAGGAACCCCATTTAGATAATCGGAATTTTTTGAAGCCCTTGACTGTTGGTAGACTATCTGGTACTGTTATCTGACTATTGTTGAGTTTTTCTGACTGTTGGTAGGTCTTTTTGACTGTTTGTCCTCAATACAACAGTATTGTCCTTGTCCTATCCTTATAAAACACGTGGTAAATACTTTAGTAAATTATTGTATTCTTGTAAAAATCATTTTCAATTACTTTAGTGTTCCAGAATTTTTAATTTATTAGCTGGTCTAATCAAAGCGTCATTACTGTGCCTTGTATACACCGCCTACAAATTTTTAAAAGCTATTTTTTCCAGGTTAATTTATTATTATTAATGTTACAGAACATCGCCTACCCATATAATAATATAAATGAAAATTGAACTGAAAACTGAAAATATTATTTTAAAATAATATTTTTACATTAAATTGACACTAGTTCGCCATGAACTGGTGTGTTATTGGTACAGCCCCTTCAAAATTTTTAATATAGCTACAGTAGTTTATGCTACTTTTTTGTTCTAGAATATGTAAGCGGTACTAGTAGCATATGTGTCTCAAATTTGTAATAATTTTTTTATGACCACTTTTCACTTTTATTTATGTATTATGGACGATTGTATAAATTTTAGTTATGTTGTGTTTTTTATGGAAGCTACTGTAGTGGAATAACTAAAATTCTGGAATAATTGTTTCATTGAAAACATTAAATTCTGTTGCACTAGCAATTATTTTCAAATAAGTAATGCAAACATATTCATTTATTTATTCTATTCATTTATTTAATGTATCAAATCAGTCAAATTATAAAATATTAGCTAGTATGAAAATAAAAAACTAGTATAACGGCCCGTTTCCGCGCAGCTTTTTTTCAAGCTTTTTTTTAGTTAAAACAATTTCTAGAAATTAATTGCTTCAAGATGAATCTGCGAATTTTCGAATACTAAAACCTAACTAAACTATAGAATAAAGCTCAAAAAATAGCTTGTAAAAAAGCTCAAAAAGAACCTTAAAAAAAGCTCAATAAAAAGCTGGGTCGAATTTTGAAAATATTACGATTATACGTATTTTCGTCTTGACTTGTCCTGTTGCGCGTTTTGGGGATCACGTTACCAAAAGACATTCCTTGATGTCTCGGTATGCAATCCCCTGGCTCAGTCGAATGCCGCCGAGTCTGCTCATCTACACCACGAGGCCCGCAAACGCAACCACTATGAGGAATGGGTACGTGAGATCGAGCTCGCCACCTTCACTTCACGCCTTTGATTGTTTCGGCATTTGGTGGACTCTCCCCGACGACAACCAAGTTTATCAAACGTCTTGGAATTCTCCTGTCTGAGAAGCGCGAGACGCCTTATTTGGAGTGCGTCCGCTGGGTTCGTCGCGAAGTGAGCTTCGCCCTTCTCCGTGCATTTCGTACTTCGAGGTACATTGGTATTTAATGATACACCACTTGCTCCTAATGCTTGAAAAAAAGCTTAAGAAAACCTTGAAAAAAAGCTAGAAAAAAAGCTCAAAAAAAAGCTTGAAAAAAGCTCAAAAAAAAAAGTTCAGAATACCTCACATAAAAAGACAGCACGGAAACAGGCCTTTAAGTCCCGACTTTTTTTGCGAAGCCAATATTTTACCTTCAAAAATTCCTGACATTTGCGAAAATCGCGACGTTTGCGAAATTTGCAACGTTTGCGAAATTCGCGAAGAATCCGTCAATTTCTGTGCCCTAATGATATTTTGGCAGGTACCACAAGCAGACAGATCTCACGATTGTTTGTTGGTGTATACCTAAGTCTCCTTCGAGAGAGGCTTTAGTTTACTTTTAGTCCAAATTGGTGGTCGCTTTTTCCCTTTCAGCATAAGTTTGTAAACATCCAATAATGGTCTATTTAGCACGCCTGTTTTCCAAAATTGTAACATTACTCAACGCCGCTAGTATTAACAGCGAGTTGTTATTTAGCACTTTACAACTTTAGAGGACATTACAGCATTGTATTAGCCTGTACATTGAGTATTGTATTTGGTGTTATTGTTTACTTGACGACGCATGGCGACGTTAAGTAATGTCCACTAAGGGGACATAACTTAACGCCGTCATTGGATACCACATAAACAATAGGTGGAAATTTGCCTGACAGCCAGATAGGCCTACTGCATTACCTACCGGTAGGCGGGGTATAGCTATTAATAACCAGTAGGGCCTAGCTATATTATTATAACATGGCTCCAAACGCCGTGATAAATATAAGCTAACTTATTTATAACATAATTTATGTCATTTTTACAATTATTTATACAACAACTAATACAATAATTTGTGCAGTTTCTATCACTTATAATGTATATGTACAATCATTTCGTAATGTTAAAATTTTTGAATAAAACTACAAACATACTTGTTGCAAAGTACTTTACAGTGTTCTGATCCTCGTGGCTTTATTTTCACTCACTCACTAACGTTCGTTCGTGTAACAAAGCCACTCGGATCATCACACTGTAAAGTGCTACTTTACACACAAGTATGTAAATAGTTATAATCTGTGTTATTTCGCAGTATGCCCAAGAACCAAATACTGTTCGCCCTTTGACACTCTGATGTTTATTTTTGACCCTTTGAGTCATTCGACCTTTTCACTCTTTCGTTCGACCTTTTGTCATGAAATAGTCATGGCCAAGCCTCAGCTTTACTTACTCCATCCACTACTACTACTATTATCGGCCTGCTGCATTGAAACTGCCCAATGAGATGCTATGGCAGCTTAACAAAAACATTTTGTCACCACCATGCAATCCACAATTGCCAAGCCCAATGCAGCATGCAGTAAGAATGCTATGCCGGCTTAACAACAAAGTTGCACCGCCACAACTCCATACCCATCATGACTTTCGCTAGATTATCCGCATCTTCATAGCCACTGGCCAGTGTCCCTTAGGCGGCGTTTCACGACTGTCATGGGCTGTCCACCATGCTTATTTTCTCCATGGGGCTGTCAAAGCTGAGACACAGTGAACCCGACATAGCGTTCTTGTGAATGTGCCATCCAGAGATTTGGTCCAGAGATGTGCCATTCAGACACCCACATTACCATTTGTATTAGAAATTGCAATTGCATTATAGTAAATGGTTGGTTGGTTCATGTCTCATAAACTGACACTATATTACTATGGGTCATGGTGAATATAAACAGAAGATTAAATATAGATATATATATTAAATAAAGATATAATATTTAGTATTGTGACATGTATCTCATTAATTTATATTGTATCGCCCCATTAACTTATTTACGTGCTGCTACTTTGGACCTACTATTAACCATTGTTTAATTCCATAAATATTACTAATAATTGTTTCATGCACATGGTGGTTAATAACCAGGAAAGCACACGGCACACAAAATGTATATAATATTATAAATATCTCAGTTATAACTAATAATTGTGAATTATTTATATCCCACGTCACAAATGTTATATACTCGACAATTTGCTCTGGGAAACGTAAAATTAAGAAAATAAATAGAATTGTTATTAATAATTTAGTGTCTGTTTTGCAAACCAAATTCCAATCTATATGCCTGAACTTAAAATATGGCCTGACAGATATGTACATAATAGAACATAATATTGAAATATAAGGAAGTAAAATAAATACCGTTTTAACAATTCCATTAAAAACTAAACTTAGAGAATTCAATGATGTTCTTGTGAAACAAACAGGTTCATCATTAGCTATTTGGCGTGTCACCATGGACATATGATAATGAATGCTCACATTAATAATTGTAATTAAAAATATAAGAATTGATATAACATTAATATGCCCAATAACTATGTGGAGTTTGAAGAACTTTATAATCTGTTCATAATATTTATTCAAATTGTCGACATAGTAGAGAAATATACCAATACTAGTGAGAAAAAGCGAAAAATTTCTTAGACCAATTCGTATGAAACACACATAAACAACATAAACGAGCTTAGAAAAGGCTCCCGTAGGCTCGCGAACAGTATATATTACAATAGATCTGTCACCGATACTGGGTACAACCCACTGTAGAAGAAATATTATATCTCCTAAACAATGCAATTGGAATAAATGATGAATTCGATCCCCACGGAGAGATTTTGAACATTTCAAAAGCAAAAACGTCAATATATTTATTGGTAGACTTAGTATATATATGAAATATGGTAAAACATATTCTCCAACAATTTTATAATCTTTAATATTATTATAGTTCAAATTAATATTATCATCGTAAACAGTTGTTATATTATGATACATTTTCAACAAATCATTTAATTATACAATGTTTCTGGGAACTTTAATTCTGGAAACGATGATATGTTGTCATAATAATAACAACATAGCATTGAAAATGTTCTTGAAATATTACTAAATGTGTTTATTGCCACTGCAAATTGTTGTTTCAATTTATTCATTTGTTAAATTTTATCACTTTCTTATAAATGTAGTTGATACTATTACTTAGCAGTCCAATCGCAGCATGTCTGAAGACTGGGAGAATGAAAAGCAATAGTGTTAAGTTTATACTAGCCTTTATATACAATGTGAAAGAATGAAATCTTGTTAAATATAATATAAAGTCATGTTCGAATATACTGAGAATGGGATTACCTGTGTATATAGTAATACTAGTTCCAAGGGTTCTTATTTCTTGGGCCAATGCAGGTAACAATAGCAACACAAATGCAGACCCTTCTACAATGAATGCTGTGGTAATTCGTTTATCATTTTTTCTTTGTTTTTTCTTAATTGCAGTGAGTTTTCCTACACCCTTTCTTGCCCGGTTAACTAATTGCATTATTATCATTGTGTTTAAGACCAACACAAGTACAAATGGTGTTATTGTTGTGAATATGATATTATGTAATTTTATATAATATTTATATTCTGGTGTTATATATATTTCTTGGCACTCTGTTATGTAGATTGATGCATAATAATAGGAAGATGTTGCAGTTATAGCTGTCATTATAACATTAAAACAAAAGAAATTCATCAAAATCATCCTTAATGATTTTGGTGACAATATTGTATTGTAAGATGTTGGGAGGTAAACAGCTACAAAACGATCAATGCAAACAAATACCTGCATCCAGTATGACATATTTGTGGGACCATCACGTAATAATGGTTTGAAAAAACATTGGAAAATATTAAAGAATATAGATTCTTTTTTAATGTATTTAGCTAACAAATAATGTATAAATATAAAAATATCCATTAAGGCCATCAATCCCATAAGAAGCCCCACATTATTTTTCCTTAAATTTTTTGATGTCAGAATAGCTAGTATTAATATGAGATTGGATGGCAAGCCATAGAAATAAATTATATTTGGTATTAAGTTATTGCCTGACACTTCAATATCATTCAATATTGCAATATAGTAGTCGCAGCGACCAAACAAACGTCCATGGTCTGCACATATATATGAGTATTCTTCGGATACCGTGGTTTTAAGATCAATAATTGTTGCCTCTGAAATTGTTGTTGAGATGTTTCCATAAGATATTGAACTATTCCCATCAATACCTGACATGTTGCTAATCTAGATATAGTCCTGTCTAGCCACTATTTATTACACACTTATTTCCACTGGAACGCCATCGAGATGACTTTAAACGAACCTGTCTTAAACCGACTACAAGAAACAGATGGGATTGGAAGATACAAACCAAGAGTGACTTGCATCTACCAAAAAACTGCCTCCCATTTAATGTAATACACATTTGCCTAGGCAAACTAGAGAGCCAGCAAGCTGGCTCTCTAATAAGCTGACTAAACAATTGTCTAAATGGTGTGATGATACATAGCTGACTTTGTGGCTTGCCCTACATAATAAAAAATGAAACTTTGCTGCCACTAACAACCGAATATTTATAAGAAAATGCCCATGATTCACAACCAGATAAATAACAAGTTAGATTTACCAGTACAGGTACGGTTACCTTTCTTTTTGAAAACCATTAGATTTAACAATTAATAGAAGTCTAGGTCGCGGCGAAAAATAATAACGCAAATTAAACAACCATACAATCGGCCTACACACTTTTTTATTATTCGAAATAAATTCGCTAACAGAAAATATCTAAACTAATTTATTTATTTACTAATTAATCTAAACGAGAAGGTGAACAATTGTTTCTACACAATTAATTATGACGACTTTTATGGGATATGTAATATTTACTGTTCAATAATAATTTACAATCTCCCATTCCAACACATTCCCAGAGAGTAATAATATCATCAATATAACAAACTAAGTGGATTATAATTCGATTTCTTCAGCCAAGTCCGATAGCTATTTTTCTGAAATTTATATTGCTAATTTAATTATTTGGCATATTCTGTTTGTGGCGCAGACTATAATAATAATAACATTGTTGACATACAGTCTTGGAACCTTTCAGTCTTTCTCAGCAGTACTTTGTGGCTCGTCCCACATAATAAAAACTGAAACTTTGCTATGACAACACACCCGGTTCTTTTAAATTTGCGTGATTTGATTTATGCTCGCACCACTATTTGTAAGAAATATTAAAACTTATCTTACAGTATGCCAATGTAGTAATGGTATTAAAATATAATTAAATTAATTTACACTATTAATGCTTCAGCTAAAAAATCGTTTCAGCTAAAAAATCGTATGTAATAAAAAAAATAAGAATATTTTTAATATGTGTATATGTAATATAGGTATTACTGCTAAGTTAGGCAGTAGGCCAGAGCGGGCTCCTTAAATACATGCAACTACTGTATTATAGTGTAGGTCAACTATAAAACATTTTGCAATCCACAGTGAGTATCGACTGCAATAGGACACAACACACTGCTTTGTGTAACTAAAATTCATTATCCTGATCCACCCCCTAACATAGCAGAGTGAGTAACCTTATTGTAGATATACCCTTAGGAAGCACTGGGAGAGCAATCAGCTTATGGGGTAATACATTAGAAACCAACAGCTTATGTGTGAGTAAACATTGCCTTTCCTTATAGCCTACTAGTAAAACTTGGCAACCAACACGTTTTTCTATGACTGTGTATAACATATTAAGCCATATTTCATCATGAACACCAGCTGTTATTTTACCATTGCTTTTAATTTCGCGACAAAACAATGTCAAAAAACTAAATATATCGAATACCACACATAGAATCGATCTGAAATTTTGTAACGCGATTATGAACCTCAAAAGCAATGTACTTGCAAAATTTCATCAAAATCGCCAGGCAGGAAGTGCCTTAACCTAGATAATTATCAGTCAGTCAGTATGTCAGTCAATGTAATGTATCCTGAAGATTCTTACAGTAAGTATCCCGCTGTCAAGCGGGCTCCTAACAAATCATAATCACAATTACTGCGATGTGTGAAATGTTATTCTTATCCGTAACCTGGGAACCGGCCCAAAGAGCAGTGTATTCTGCGGAGGGGTCTTTCTGTATTACATAAATAAAATGAAGAACACTAATTATTTATACCTAATACATTCTCAGTTAGCCTAATGCAAACATCGGAGCAACCAAACCAATATAATGTACAATGTACATGTACAAGCTTCCTATGAAAGTTTGTGAAATCTTCCATTAAGTCTACCCAACAGCCGTTGGTACCCGGCTGGCTCCCTGTTGCAGTTTTCTGGTTTTTTTTAGTTTAATCAACAGCTGTTGTAAACGTCCCAGATATACAAAACCTACTAAGACTTTACATTACAATTGACCTTAGCCTGATTTAATGACAGTATTATAACGATGACAATAGGCCCGATAGATACATATGATATATAAATGATGTACTGCTTGACATTACACTAACTGACTAAATAGAGATAGAACAATAATTAACGATATAATTAAAATACGTAACTCCAATTGACAACAAGTAGTGAAATGTTGTACACTAACTGACTGAATAGAGAATAACAATAATTAACGATATAATTAATATACATAACTCCAATTGACAACAAGTAGTGAAATGTTGTTACACTAACGGACTGAATAGTGATGGAACAATAATTAAGGACATAATTAATATACGTAACTCCAATTGACAAGTAGTGAAATGTTGTTTAGCTGTAAAAGTGTAGTTGTGGGTATTTAATTTTATGTTCCATAATGTTGATAATATGCTAATATTTCGAATATCGCACATTGAATCGTTCCCAGCTCTTTTATTCAACAACTAGATACTATATGTAGAGATAGTCGCGTTTAAAATTGTTGCGTACCTGCTTGAATTTTTAAGATAATGGATGGTTATACATACATAACCACATCGCTTTTTAAACGGCTCAACTCTTGACAAGAACTACCTATTCTAACTATAAAGCTATCAGCCTGCTGCTGCTGCATTGCAACTACATATTGAGATTGCTATGTTGGCTTGAGAATAAATTTGTGCTGCACAATGCAATCATGAATCGGCATGCTGCAATTCAGCTTGCAGTAAGAATGCAATACCTTCTTAGCTTCAAAATTGCACCTCCACAACTTACTATCCCCCATGACTTTCGCGAGATTATCAGCATGTTCAGGGACAGTATCAGAGTCAATGTCACGTCATGTCAGGCATTCTGGGTCATTGATTCAGAAAACTTACCACCTCCATGCATCATAAAGGAGTTGCCACATGTGGCAGCATAGACCCTCGTACTAAAGGCATAGTCATGTAACAAGGACAGGACCCCTTCGTTTTGGGATAGTTAAGCCCGTGGTCATGGGTCAAGAACACATATACTCGGCTACAGAGGTATATGGCCTGACCTGCGTGGTCTACGTGCGTAATCTACCAACAGCTGCTCAGGAGTATAGTGCTCTCTTCTCCCATTTGAGTGCACTACACTTCAGCCGGCACCTGGCAGCAGGGGTACAGGAAATGAGCTGCATAGCCAATAGGTATGGGTGATGGGCCCCATATCTGATTCCACTGCGACACCCCCACCCTTTAGAATGACAAAGCAGAAAGTGGTATTTGCCCGGAGAGAAGAAGCAAATCAAAAAAGCAACCCCAACCCCACTATGGATTACATTAGTAATGCAGAGGGAGGTCCTGTTGTCATTAGAGGCCAATGGAATTAACGGACACAATTGGCCTCACAGGCGTCAGTTATCTCCTGACCGGCTGCCTACCTCACCCTCTACTGGAGAGAGAGCGGCCAACAATTCAGTGAGTCCCATTCATGGTGACCTTTCTGGCCCAAACCCTGGGTCACGATGGAGGCCAGATTGTGAGGGTGAGAAGGATTCAGGAATTTGAGGCTATTCTTATGTTCCAACCTGACCAACAAAACCAGAGCGGTAAACCTGATGCAAATCACTAGACTAGCCTCAGTTGATAACTAACACTCGGGTGCCCAATGCGATAAGGTGAGCTGACTGCCTTGGCAGATAAGCTTTCTCTTAGAGCAGTGGATAATCAAGAGTACCAAATACAGACTGGTCAGACTGACGAGGTTCTGATTAAGGAGATGGTGGGCGGTTGGCAACTTAAACTGGCATCATCTGCAGATGATAGTGGCGTGGCAATGGTGGAATATAGGTCAAAAATGATGAATCCAACTGCAAAGCACATCCAGCATTGGACAAAAGTTTCCTAAGGTTGTTTGATTGTGTGCAATTCTCTGGGGGTTTGGCCCCAGTAGAGGAGGTGGAAATTTTCTAACACAATCTACAAGCAGCTACGAATTGAGTGGATCAGTATACATTCTTATTTTTCATGGGTTACCTTAATCCTATCTGGCCCGGGCTATTTTACATTTCAGTCATCATTTACATTTCAGGGTCATTTTAGAATTTTTTTAGATCTTGGCTTAAAAAATACAATTTTGATGGTATAAGGGTTTCCGAGGTCGCTGATAACTATAAAACTTGTTAAAAATATTTTCTGGCAATGCAACCATCATTTTTGGTGCTATTTTGGGCCCCCAGGATCAAAAGTACAAGTAAAAAAAATGTCAAACTAAATAAATTTTTGTTTGGTTTGATAATTCTGAAAGTATATGGGTATTCGTGATCGCTGATCATGATGGAACTGTTATAAATATTTCTGGTAATGCTAAGCAAATTTTGGTGCCATTATGCGTCCCAAAACGAACAGTACAAGTAGCACAAAATTATAAACTCTTAAATGTTGCCTTTGGTTTGGTAATTCTGAAGCTATACTGGTTTTCAAGGTTGCTGATCACGATACAACTCATTAAAAATAATTAGTGGTAAAGCTAATATCATGCTTGTCTGGTAGGATGAACAATTCAAGTACCACAAAATTTAAAATGGCAGAAATTGAATTTGGTTAGATAATACCTTATTTTTAAGTGTCATAATCGTGATCAGCGTCCAAGAAAACCCATAATGTTTAAAAATCAGGTTGATATTTGGTAATGATTTTTGATTATAAAATTTGTGCAACTTGTATTTTTCGTGCTGCTCATATCCAACACATCCACATCAATACATCGACACATATCCAAAAATGCCCTAATCAACAATGTACGATATATTTCAGTGTTCATATTCGTTATCTGCATCCCGAAAAACTGATTTTTCATTATCATATTTACATTACATGTATTATTCATGCCCCAGAGGACATTTAAAATTACTAAAAATTTTCTCGAATGTCATATTTGAATTCATTAAATATCCCTCCCTATATGCACTACGGAGATCCAAAAACCAATATATCGCCTTAATAGTCGATAGCCGTAAAACGGCATTAATTATCACCCCATGTTTATTACCCACAAAGGTCAAGCTAACAAACATTAAGGCCCAGCGGCCAAGCCAAAGTAAATCACATGTTTGCCATCTAACATGCCATTCAGTAAATGTATTATGCTTATATTGCTTGACCACTGTACATAGGATGTGTCGGTGAGGCCCTATGTCATCCCAATTATTGCATAGTATTAGTGTGTATACAACCTTTAGGGTGACCCTATGCCAACCCAATCATTGTGTCATTGGCTACAGGAAGGAGACAATATCCGATAACTTAGCCAACATTAGTTACACCCATCCGCTGCCTCCTAATATTATTAGTTGCAGTCGGATCCAATTAGAAGCCAGTATACTGAACCTGGTTGAGCCAATCAGGTTTTACCAATGGTCTCCTTCCTAAACATCATACTAGATGTATATTGTGATATGATCAGTGTTACTTGTCTACTTTGCAGAACAATGAGCCCGTAGTTATTACTGTATAGGCAAGGCATACTGATAGATGTAGGCCTACCGATTTAGGTAACGGAAACCTTATTCGCTAGTCAGGTTTGTGATAAAGGGTTCACTCAAGCCCGGACGTTGGGGATTTTAACTAATTATCTTTCTGCTACTTGTTCATAATATTTGAATATATGAAAGTAAAGACGACTACGGGATATTTTAACCCTCAAAGATCCCAGGAATAAAGACCCCCGCTTACACCCGTAACAACAGAAACTCTGAACCAGAAACTTACCAACCCGTAAATAAACAAGTTACTAACTACTATCCATATTGTATCATAGTTATTTGATCCTCGTACCTGATGATTAACACCTGTATTGGATATTCGTTATTAGTTTCAATCCAAATGGACAAACTTCTTTGGAGATAGCGACAAAAGAACACAAACCTTAACCATTTAGGTAGTTTTTGGGTAAAATTAAAATGTTGTTAAAATGGCCTATTTCAACCAAACGAAATTTTTTAATGAAATTTGAAAATTTATCTGCGCCCAAAGGCCCCAGAAAACATTTTAAAATTTTTTAAAGCTTTTAGGAAATATCATATTCAGAATATTGTGAGTCAAGCCTCAAAGTGACATCTACTTTTTGAATGATAATTCGCAAGTAATTTGTTTGGGGAAAAAGTAACAAAATGTTTTATTATGATTAACTGCAATTTGTGTTGCAAATTGCAACACAAATTACAGTGCATTACAATTTGCACTGCAATTGTAATGTAATGTAAATTACATTACATTTTTACATTACAATTTACATTATATCATTAATTACAGTTGCAACCAGGGCTCCCATCACTGCGCACTCTGCGTTATTGTAACGCATCGTGCTATTCCCTAAAGTTTACGTTATTCGACTATTATTGAGCAAATACCATGGAAATTGCGTTATTTTAAGATTTTCCATTTAATTGATGAAATTTATAAACCTTGAATGTTGTAACTGAAATTATAGCTGTGGCGATATAGTAAAATTATTGTATAAGTTGCATGCACCTGTTCATTATGAAGGAAACATTCAGTTTGAGAATTTACTTTGAGAAGCGACAAGCGACCTTGGATTTTTATTGTTTAAGAAATAGAAATAGATTCTGAGAAATGGGTTTAATGATGAACTAAGAGATGAATTGAATGATACAGATAATAGGATCTTTCATCTTTCGACAATAACTTTCGACTTTGCCAAAAATGGTTGTAATTTAACGAAATAACTTCCAACTTTGTCAAAAATGATTGTAATTTAACGAAATTTTTCATCATTCCAAAAATATACCTAATAAAACAACTTTTTTTAGCAGTTTTATGCATCCTTTATGATGAATGTCCTTAAAAAATTGAAAAAATGCTTTTAGATTTGAAATCTCCATTAAATTCGGCACTGGATATGATCATAACAAATTTGAAAAATACAGGACCCGACGACTCCCCCCCCCCCCCCCCCCCCCCCCTCCCCCCGGGCGCAGTGGCGGTACGGCTAATTTCGCGTTATGGAAAGTCGCATTATGGCAAATTTCAGTGCCGGATTAACCTTAAGGCATATAAGGCACGTGGCTTAGTGCCAGCCGAAAATACGGGCCATTTTTTCTCAGCGAGTCATTCCTGTGAAAAAAAATATTTTTATCTGAAAAGTCCACATTTTTTGTCACTAAAATTTGTAGAAATCAGAGCAAGAATGTGCAACTTTTGACTACTTTCTATCCCTAATTTTGTGATAGAAAGTGCTTTTTTTTTAGAGAGATGTATATTAAACAAATTTTAGCAAATTAAACAAAATTAACCAAAATTAACAATCAATTAATTAATTACAACTATTTAACGCAATCCCAGCCTCGGCTACAGCCACGCTCACGCCGGTCTCCCGCATCGTCTGTCTCGTTGCCAGCCTCGCCTTCGGCATCCGTGCACCCGGAGGCATATGATGGAGGAATGGAGGAGAGCGAAACTCAACTCTGATGAAAGAGATAATCTATAGGTCGGTCTATAATCTATAGTGCCGCATGAACAGATCGTTCATGAAGCTGCCACCATACCTGGCTGTAGGTGCCCTCCAGGGTAGTTGACAGTAGTATTGGGTCAAGCAATCACTGGTCACGTTCACTTGGTTGAGAAAAGTTGACCAGCATACAGACATGCATGCGCCTAAGGTCAATGTAGCGTGGAAGTAGACGTTAACGAAGTCAGCCCCGCCCTGGACGTTATTTTACTCGGCTTCCCATTGGGCCGTGCACTGCTTATCGGGCACGTCTAGCTCGAGGGTGCGTCATAGTACATTTGGACAGTAGGTGTAATTAGTTTCAGTGCCGCCCACCTTCCCAATGGCAGTCATTCAATGCGGGTATTCGGGTAAGACGGCTCCAGTTGCTGCGTTTGCAAGCGGTGCACGCGCCATATCAAACAGCAAGCCACCCATGACTTCACACCATCGGTAATACCCCATGAGGTCATCTACTCTCTCGGAACATTTGTTTGCGATAGAGAATATCGCATTAGCCACGAGAGCATGGGGTATCGTTATCGGAAGGGGAAGGACTACGGGCACCACAGCGCCACGAGTCATCAGTATCACAGGGACTTCTGCTGCAGCTAATGCATTCGCGATCAACCAACCAGCCTGCCCGGCCATCGCAGCATGACCCCAACGAGGGAACGCGGTGAATGATTTTAGCACCACCTGCAGCTCCCACATAGTGTAATGAGCCAATAGCAGCATAACTGCCTGGCCATTAATTGCGTCTTGCACCATAAGTATTTGATACACCAGTGGGTGCGGCACTGTTATGTCAATGGGATTTATAGCTGGTATGGGCTGCGCAGGGTAATCTGCAGGAATGGCAGCCCCGCATGCATGATGTATTCCAAGACATGCATACATCAACCACATTCTGAAGTACATGCTGCTCATGTCGTGCCTCTTACTCGTCAGAACGAGGAAACCAAATAGATTGGTCCCCCACTCGCGAGAAAATGTTTGATGATATGTCCTTCTCGTTAGGAGATCCATCGCGGAAGAATCGCACGACGTTTGCTAGATCAAACGTCTGAGTAGTTTAGTTTTCGGTTTTGTTGTCTTATAGACGGTCTTCTTATAGCCAGCTTGCTGGCTTTCTCGTATCAATTAATAGAAAAAAAGCCCATGTAGGGAGACTTGACGCCCGAGTGTGACGGAGACTTGAAACCTTCAATGCTGACGTCTACCTAGAGATACACCCCCCACGTAGAGAACCATTACACCAGAGCACTCAAACTAGTTGATTGGCACTTACACCGACACAGCTATCAATGGATGGCTATGCTTCATGCAGTAGGAGTAGCCCCTCTCTAGACTAAACCAAACCCAGCCAAGTCAACCAAAATATCTTCCTTCCCTCTTTGGAATGTAGTAGCCCACCAACTTGGTGATTGACAACTTAAACAAGATGCCGCTAAGTCAGAAAGCGGCACACTAGAATTACAGGAAAACAATTAAAATGCTCCTGGATTGAAAATTATACAAGATGTTTATTATTAAAAAGTACCTTTCCGCGTTAAATTTTATTGCGGTTTTAATTAACTATTATTTATTTATTTATTGTTAGGAGAACCATGTGAATGACCACCTAAGTTTGTAAAAAATTTGGGATAATAATTTGACAAATTAATAATCGTATTTTTTGCATTTTTGCTGCTCTACTATAAAATAGACAATGTTGAACATGTAATTATTACACTTCTTCTGCGTTTTTGAACGAATTTACAAGTATGCGAGGTGGGGTTCAAGTCTCCCACCCTAGGTGTCAAGTCTCCCCCCATTGAGGTAGACTTGACGCTTTTTCGAAAATACGAATAACTGGTTTAATTAAAAAAGTTTAAGAGTTGAAATTCTCAAATTCTCACATAATGATAGCAATCATATATCTAATGTGAAAAAGTTAAAACGGCATTGAAAAATTCATTTATCTGTTCTTTAGAGCGATTATAACTTTTGGGTTTCAAGTCTCCCTCACTCACCCTATCAAGACGCATATGTCCAACTTCAGGGAATTTGTGGTCTATTTGAATGAATCTCTTGGTAATTTTGAATGTGCGCCTGTGGCGCAAAAAAAAGTAGTGGAAATATAATAATGAAAAATCACCACGAAATTTAATTAATTTTATGACGATGTGGGTTTTTGGTGATGCCGATCACGAAAATGACACTAATAAATATCGTACCTTGTTGATTACAGCATTTTTGGATACGAGTCAATGTGTTGCATGCAAAATACAAGCAGCACAACTTTGATAATCAAAATTCATCACCAAATCAACGTGATTTTATGACATAAGGGATTTTCTGTGATACTGATCACGAATATGACAATAAAAAATATCGTATAATCCAAAGAAATTCGATTTTGACCGTTTGAAATTTTATGCTACATGTTTTTTCATCCCACCAGACAAGCACAAAAAATTATAGTTTCATTACCTACCACGAATGATTTTTATCGAGCTTAACGAGTTACTCAGCGTCGTTGAAATAGCTTCAGAATTACCAAACCAAAGGCAAAGAAATTTTACGGTTTGAAATTTTTGATACTTTTACTTTCCGTTCTGGGGCACCAGAATTGCACCAAAAATTATGTTTGCATTTGTATAAATATTTTTAACTTGTTTCATCGTGATCAGCGGCCTCGAAAACCCGTATACCTTCAGATTTATCAAAACAAACACAAAACTTTTTAGTTTGACATTTTTTACGTATAATTTTTATATAATTAAAAATGATGATTATGAAAATATTTTTAACAAATTTTATCGTGATCAGAAACCTCGAAAACCCTTATACCATCAAAATGTTCAAATCAAAATCAAAACTTCAAAACCATCAAAATTTTTTGCAAAGATCTAAAATAATTCTAAAATGCCCCCCCCCCCCCCCCCCCCCCCCGGGCCAATTAAGTAGAAAAATAGCCCGCGCCAGATACTGTTAATAATTTGAGTAGGCGTAACACAGTAAGAAAAAACATTTCAAATTGTCAAAAATTTCAATTGTCAAGTTTATGGAAATTTTATAAAATATACTTTTATTCTGAAGGTCAGGTTATTCTGAGCTGCTGTATAGAATATGTTGCATTATGGCAGCCGCTGCGCCGCCTGTTGGGAAATCACTGCATAATTGCAGAGGAGATCCAGGGAGCTAAGCATGATTCATCGTTTAAATGATTCATTATTTAAAAGTGAAAATATGTATCAGTTCAGAACTTATCGGATGTCCTCCTTCGATGTTATATATTATTGTTTAGAATTTCCGTTATCCGGATTTATTTCTAACGCAAGTTTGCCTTTTTATAGATAAATTTAATGGAGGGTGTGGCTGTATAAAAAAGCATTACAGTTCAGTGATTGGTGGTTCCGTTAGGCGGTTACAGACATTATAATTCTATAGGTGGTGAATCATGAATTATGCATTAGAGGCCTATAAAGCTTTTTAATTTTATAGGTAGAAATAATTAATTATGCATTAAGGCTTTTAGTCTTATCATTATAGTTGCAACTGTATACAATAATTAATGTACAAGTTGAAGTACAATTGAAATACTACTACTATTACAATATCGAACGAGCTTGGTCAGTGGAAATGAGGTCCTCCAGGCTTTCCGTTTCTCCAAAGTTGTTGCAATTTCGTTTCTACCAAGTCCAGTATCCCTTTCAAGTTGGTCTTTGTGTTGGTTGCCAGTAACGTAGATCTGGTATAAGATCAGCTTTATTTCTCCAGCATTTCTCCAGAATTGTAGTATGCTTCCATGTAGAGTTGGGACGACTTCTAGAACATAAAAATTATTCATGATGCGAAGCTAGCATACAGTGTTAATTATAATAATTTCAGTGATCTTTCTCCAGTGATCACTGCCTTATTGTGGCCAAGGTAAGAATTAGTCTGCGTGCTAGCAGAAGTACGAAATAGGCCTGGCCAGGGCATGACGGGTGTTCACAGTTGAGAAACAGGTGTGAGGCTCTCACCTCTGAGGCAACAGATCACTGCGAGGGCTATACTGCCATCACTACTGCCTTCACAGAAGCAGTTTAAGTTAGCATCTGCATAAACAGTTCCTGAATAATGTGGCAACATGAGGTTGCCGCACGAAATAAATAGGTCAGTATATTACATATTAAATTAAATTTATTTGTTTATATATTAATAGTTAATTTATTGTATAATTGTTGAAATTGTACCGCACTAAATAAAGTA